>CAUYRT010038476.1:0-13676 GCA_963574885.1 Lepilemur ruficaudatus
CTCAGTGGTTTATTGTTGAGCTTTACCCCAGTAAGTTCTGTGTCCACCTCCCCAAAAGCTGTTCAGTATTCAGTATTCCAGCTTATATGATCTTCACCTCCTTCCTGTTATTTTTTAATTTTAAAAGTATATAGTCCTAAAGTGTATGTGTTCCTTGTCTCTGCATTTTAATAAATGGCACACAGTATGTTTTTATGTCTGATCACTATGGGTAAGGCTGCCCCGAATATTCTGATGCATTTCTTTTCACGTGCACACGCTCACATTTCTGCCATCTGTATAGTTAGGGGAAGGGTTGACGGGTCATAGGAAAGTGTATTTCCAACTTTAGTAGATAAAGCCAGTTTTCCAAAGAAGTTGCACCAGTGTAAGACCCACCATCTGTGGATGAGAGTTTGTTTCTCTGCATACTTACCAACACTTGGTGTTGCTAGTTTTTTAATTTTAGTCTTTCTTATGTGTGGGTAGTGGTGCTGTATTGTGGCTTAAATCAATGTATTTCTGGTGACTGGTGTGGTTGAGTGCTTGTTAATGCGTTGTTTCTGTTACGGCGTTGTCTTTGGTGAGGTATCTTTCCCACGTGATCCATTCTGTCCTGGTTGTTTATATTTTCGTTGCTGTTGGTTTTTGAGAAGATGACTCATGCTTTTGCCGGTTACTTGTGTTGCGTCTCCCAGCTTGCTGACTTGCCTTTGCACCTGTGGTTGTGTGCGCTGGCGGGCTGGAGGCACACACGGTGGGCGATGTAGTCCAGTTCGCTGACTCCTTTTATATCTGCGTCTTTGGGTCCTATTTAAGGAGTTACTCCTCACCCCAAACCATGAAGATATTCTCCTTTATTATTCCTAGGAACTTTACCTTTTTGCTTTTCATGTTAGGACCTTCAGTCCACTTAGAAGGTCACTTTTGGGAAGATCACTCTTTCTTCACTGCCTGTAGCATCTCTCTTACTCTCTTTAAACAAAAAATAAATGTGCGGGTCCGTTTCTGAGTCTGTTATGTTTGTTTGCATGTCACGGTTTCCACCCAACACTGTTTTGATTACACTCAGTCCGTGCTAAGTACTGGCATCCAGTTATCCTGCCTTGTTCATCTTCAAGACTGTCTGGGATATGTTTCCATTTCCATTTTCATATGAATGCTAAATAATCTTGTTAATTCCATATAAAAACCTGATGGAAATGTGGCTGGAATTAAATTTAATTGCTAGATTAGTTTGGGAAGTCATCTCGACAATGTTGAGTTTTCTAATTCTTGAAAATAGTATTTCCTTCTGTTTATTTAGATGTTCACCCAATAATGCTTTATAATTTTCTGCTTAGAATGTCTTTATACTCCTTTTGTTAGATTTCTTTTAGGTACCTGATATTTCAGATGATATTTGAAATGTCTTTTAAAAATCTTATTTTCTATATTTTTTCTCACATATAGTAATGCAGTTGATTTTTCTATATTGGTTTTATACTCAGTGATTTTGCTAAATTCTTTTTATTATGAAATTATCAGTAGATTATATTCCGTAACATAATGTAATCTATGTTTAATGTTTTAGTTCTTGTAAATTCTTACACGTAATCTATGGATAATGACCATTTTCTCTCTTCTTTTCAAATACTGTCACTTTTTATTTCTCTTTAGTTCTGAGTGCGCTGGCTAAATCCTGCAGTACAGCGTCAGACGCAAGTGGGGAGATCCTGTTCCCAGTCGTGCAGGGAAAGCTCTCAACATGTAGCCGTTAAGTTTGATGTTTGCTGTAGATTTATTTTGTCATCATTATTTTTTGTAAATACCCTTTGTGCAATTAAAGGGTTCTCTTTTATTTCTTGTTTGCTGAGAGTGGATGCTAAATTTTACCACGTGATGTTTCTACAGCTTTGAAATGATCATATGTATATTTTCTCTTTTCTTCTGTTATGGGAAGTTAGAGTGTCTCTAACAATGTTAAACCAACCTTTGATTCCTAGAACAAATGCAGCTTGGCCTTAGTGCGTTACCCTGTTAATACATGGGTGGATATTTTGGATGCTATTTTATTTTGCATTTTAAAAAATTTGTGTTCATGATTCAGGTGGAGATATATATATGTATGTATGTATATATATTTTTTCCTGGACAGTCTTGTTGGTTTTTTATTGTGAAGGTGTTGATTTTATTGTTTTCTTTCTTTGTTCCTTGTGAGATAAGGTGAATCTTATCTGGACTTGGAATTTGTCAACAGTTAGGTTGCCGGTTGACACATGTTCATTTGCTGCAGGTCACGTAGTTCTGAGAGAGCGACTAAAAGCCACTGTGGTGAGGCATCTTTTGGTGACTCTACGAAGTGTTGCTTTGTCCTCGCCGTGCTCTCTGGAGTTATCGTTCTCTGCGTGGTGAGGACAGAGATCGTGTCACCTTCTTGAAGTGCCATGTCTGTGGCTGCACGTGCAGGACCTGGCAGGTAGCAGGCGCTCGGTACACGCTGTTCAGCAAATAACCGACTGTAATTCAGCACATGTTGCTGTTAGAGATGTTTCTGTTTCAGTAGTTCCTTCAGAGTCTTCTTGTGAGCAATTTTCTGCTCAGAATGTCACTAAACAGCTTCTATTCCTGGGCTCTCCTACTTAGCCCTGGTTGTTCTCTTGGAATGTATGTGACTATGTCCGAGCAGGTCAATGAGATCTACTTCCGTTTACATAACGCCCCAGAATTTTGAATTGGGGGATGACGGCAGGGTTCTGAAGCTAGAATTTTAAATCACGGCCACACATCCTTGGACACCTCCTCGTCAAGAGGTGGGCGTTGCGCTGCCTCCCTGTGAGTCTGGGTGCTGCTGTGTTTTGACCTGTCAAGTTCGACAGCGCCGAGGCCACACAGCTTCCAAGGCCGAGCTGTACAAGCCGACGCAGCTTCTGTGCTTGCTAGAAGGGTCGCTCCTGGACCCCGAGCCACACCAGGAGGGCCCAGCCTTGCAGAGGCCACCCCGTGCTGGGCAGGCCGTGGGGGTGAGCCCAGTCTGGCCGCTGAGCACCGCTGGGTGACGCCCAGAGGAACACTCACCCACCCGAACTTGCCCAGTTCCTGACCCGCGAAACTGTGAAATGCAAGAAAATGGTTATTTTAAATCACTAGGTTTTGGAGTAGCTTTTAGTGCCACAATAGTAACTAGAACATTTAAAAATATTTTTCATGTATTTTTTATTTCACGAAAGTGCATTTTCTTAATCTACTTCCGTTTCCTTGAAAGTTGGTGGTGACTTCGCCCGTGTCCCGGTGTCACTGTGTCTGGGAGCCTCGTTTTCTACGCAGCCTCTTCCTGTCTCTTCGTAGTTTTCTTTTACAATGAAAAGACTCCTCGGCCGACCGTCTATGCAATGATTTTCCACATTTTTCCTTGAAACACCAAACGTGACCTTCTGTTAACACGAAATCAAAGGTGATTCAAGCCACAACCTCTAGTATCTAAAGAGGCAAAATCAGACGAGCGGTTCTGTTGAATTCTAATGTTGAAACGCGCACGTTCGTAGCCGTAGGAAACCCTGGCCGACGTGTGGTCGGGAAAGCCAGGATGACGGAATTACGGTCGCTCGCCGGCTCCCGTTACACTCTTCCGAGCTTCACTCCTCTCAGCCCTCTCCAGAATAAAGCGGCTAAATGGATTAACATTAAGCTTGAGGTTCCCTTTGGGCTCTATGGTTATACTTCTGTTTTGTAGACTTGTTAGGTTTTTAAATTAAATTAAATTTTTGGTCATCTAGGATATCAAATTATGAATAGGTTTAGGAATGTTTGACCTTTACTTTCTGCCTTTCCTACATTAGAATAATCTGAACAATCGGTTGTTGAACTAGCACTAAAAGCTGATGCTTTGGGTCATAGGCCCCTGGGACAGAGCAGCTGAGATGGACCCGCCTCCGCTTGACCTTCCGCAGTGATTTCACTGAATTGTCAGCTTCAGGAAAGTGTTGTAATTTGTTTAGAGAGAGAGCTTCCTGCCACCCTCTGCGAGCAGCCCCCACCCGCCCCACACTCTAAGCCACAGTCGAGCATTGGGCGTGAACTACTAAACACTAAAACTTGATGTTTAGTGTTTTTCTTCCCCCCAGGGGAAAAAGAGGAGCCAGGAGAAGCAGCAGATTTTGTGTGGGGTGATTTCATGATTTTGAAGACTAAGCAACAGAATGACTTGCTTTGTTAATTTAACAGTAATATGTGACAACAGAAATGACTTCCTTTAAGTTGTCTCAACACTTACCGTGGAACCTTGGAAAGCAGCTACCAAAGAATCACGTATGATCCCGCCTGTGTTGCCAGGTTAGCTTTAAAGAGCAGCAAACGCACTGAGTTCCCTGGTGGTCGCCGGGGCAGACGCGCTGGGGTGACCGGCGTCCTGGCTGAGCTGCTGCTGACTGCAGGATGGAGAACTCTTTAAACATGATAACAGTTAAATTGCGTTTAGGAATTGACTGAAGTTACATGGAGACATAAAGTTGAAATAGCTTTCATGATTTCAAATTAAAGTATGGGATTACTGAAAAGGCAAAGACTGGCCGGGTGCGGTGGCTCACGCCTGTATTCCTAGCACTCTGGGAGGCCGAGGCGGGAGGATTGCTTAAGTTCAGGAGTTCAAGACCAGCCTGAGCAAGAGCGAGACCCCATCTCTACTATAAATAGAAAGAAATTAGCCAAACAACTAAAAATAGAAAAAATTAGCCAGACATGGTGGCGCATGCCTGTAGTCCCAGCTACTCGGGAGGCTGAGGCAGAAGGATCGCTTGAGCCCAGGAGTTTGAGGTTGCTGTGAGCTCGGCTGACGCCACGGCACTCTAGCCCGGGCAACACAGTGAGACTCTGTCTCAAAAAAATAATAAATAAATAAATAAATGAATGAAAAGGCAAAGACTCATTTTTTTTGGTGAATTAACAATTGTAATTACATTTCTAAGACATCTGGGTATAAAATTTCTACATATGTTAAAAAGACACCATAATTTGGCAAAGCACAAAGCTATTATCATTTGGAGGGCAATTTTTAAAAACATATTTTGTCAGTTCTTCTCTTTTCTAGTTAGCCAAAAATAATTGGTAATATTTTATGTATATTAAACTTTTTAAAATTATTATTTAGATTGAAATCCTTTGGGGAAAAACAGTGCAAACTGTCACCTGCAGACACACGAGTGTGATAGCCTGTGTCTGGGTGAAGGTCCCCACGGACCCCCCCTCCCTGTCACGGTACTTTGCGGTGACACCACTTCCCGTGTAGGAGAGCGGTGAATTGATGCCTGTGGGTTGTTATGTTTAAAGACTGTAAAGCAGGAAGTCATCTGCATGTCCATCGATCCATCTTTATGAATGATAACTTAAGACCACGTAAGATGGTGACAGACATGAGCATCAGCTAAAGACATCAAGTACCATTTGGGGGCTGAGATAATATCTGGGGCAAGCATTGGCAAACTATCTATGGAGACTAGTTCTCAGTCAGTTTAGACTGTTGGCTTCTTACTGACAGCTCAGCAGGGTCAGTAACTTGTGTCGATTCATCAAGAGCCAAGGAAAAACACTTAAATATAAGCTGCCTTTTTAAAAAATGAGCTATTGTAGTATCACCAATGTCCTCAACTCTTGAACTTTTCGTCCAGCCAGAAAGCGAACAGTCTCAGATGAACTTGTTTTGCCCTGGATGCATTTCTTCGGCTGCAATCAATCATGGTTTGATCAAGTCGCAATTGGTGAACGGCTTTCCTTGTTTGACTAACAAGCCACTTAGAAAGTTACTTTGGTTGTAGCCTGATTTTAATTTTGAATTTTTTTGAACACATTTTGCTGTGTTGAGACGTTCTGTTTTAAATTTTCTTGTTTTTCTGGCCATTGCTGTCCTGTGTGTTGGGACTATCGTGACGCATGCTCAGTCTGGTCACGTGGATGTGTCTTGTGTCCTTCTGGCTCAGCTGTGGTATACAGCATGTTGACCACCATGGTCTGCCATCCGAGTCCACAGAAACTAATCCACACCCCACTGTGCCCTGCAAGCATGGCCTGTGAAGGCTTCTCTTCTTTTCTTGTTTTGGCATGATGGGTGTGCTCTGGAAAGTTTTTGTTTTTTTGAGATGAGGTCTCATTTTGTCACCCAGGCTGGAATGCACTGGTGCAATCATAGCTCATCGTAATCCCAAACTCCTGGGCTCCACTGATCCTCCTGCCTCAGCCTCCCAAGTAACTGGGACTACAGGCGTGTGCCAGCAGACCCAGCTAATTTTTACAATTTTTTTTTTCCCATGGAGATGTGGTCTCATTATGCTTCCCAGGCTTGGAAATTAAAAAAAAAAATCATAGTGCAGCAGTATGCACGGTAGTGAAAATGTCAGTTGATGACTGCACCGCTGTGGCCTGCAGTGCATCGTGCACGAGCCTGACATTACGAGGGCACCAGGGGTGGGCACTGGCACAGCCACCCGCTCTGCCTGTGTCTGGGGGCAGCCACAGACAGCAGTGAGCGAGAGGGTGCGCTGCGTGCCATGGAAACCACGTATGGACACTGAGATTCGGACTTCATGTCGTCATGTGTTACGGGATATTCTTTAATGTTTTCCACCATTTAGAAACGTAAAGACTCTTCTCATCTGACTAGATACGCAAAACCAGGCGGCGCGCAGGTCTGCTCCGTGAGCCGCAGTGCGTGTGGCTCACCCTCCGTGTAGGAACACCTGCTCACACAAGGTGCTGCTGTGCAGTTACTGTGAAGGACACCCTTCTTGAAGATGACAAGTGTAGGTGTACAGCTAAGCGGTGACAACTGTATTTTACCCTATTAATGTGCTTCTGTAAATTTATCGTGATCTGTTGTTTTACCTCGTTCTTGGCGTTGCTGCATTTCTCTCCTTCCTCAGTCGGACTTGTTGGTAATTTCGCTCACCGTTTTGGTTTCACTGGCCTCCCAGAGAGCGATTACTTGGGGAGACAGTATTTAGAGATGACAAATCCAGACATTTGGGAAAGTTACTTACTCTGTTAAGATAGACAAGACCCTCGAATTTCTAAAATTTTTATCACTTACTTCAAGTTCAGCATGTAAATGGGTTAAAATTTGCAGCTGCCCGATGTCTGTTGTGTGAGACGGAGTGTTTTCTTGGCATGTAGACTGTAACGTGTCCTCACCATCGTCTCCCTGGAAAGCCCCAGTGAATGTGATGTGCGTGCCGATTTTCTCCCGTCAAAGGGAAAACAAGGTTAAAATGGAAAACAGGGAACGATTAGTATTTGGAAGTTCTTCATTTATAGCTTCTGAAGTTGCAGCGTGTTTAATTTTTAGCTCAGATGACATACTGCACATCTGTAGAGAAATCACAATTCCAGTGAAAACAAAGGAAAATGTACAAAGGTCGATGTGTACTGCAGACTTAACTTCTGCAAGCTTCGTTTTTCAGCTTAACAGCCTGGGCGGTTTTAGCTGAGATGCATGTTTTTGATAACAATGGCAACTGAGGTGGTGATTGGGCAGTGACACGTCTGCGACCGCGGTCCCAGGACCAGCAGGTCAGCGTCGCCTGGGAGCTTGTGAGCAGGCAGGTCCTTCGGTCCCCGGCCCGACCTACTGAACCAACAATCTGGGTGGAGGGTCCGGCGCCGCGGGATTAGTCAGCTTTGCAGGTGGCTGTGGTCACCCAGTGTGAGAGCCACTGGCAGGGGCTCAGGGAACCGGGCCCGTCAGCTCTCCTCAAATGTCACAGCGCCTTCCCTGCACCTGTGGCTGTTTGGAACACAGGTTCTAATCGATGGGTCTGGGGCGGCCAGAGACTCTGCGTTTCTGAGACTCACAGCGGTGGTGGCTGTTTCTGGTCTGAGGACAACCCGTGGAGTGTGGAGTGCCGTCGCTCTACTTGGATTTGGTTCCCGGCTCACCGGGGCCACTTAGATAACCCAGGACACGTTACGCAAACTGTGAGTCCTGTTTCCCTGAGTGCAGAAAGGGGTGACAAATGTACCTGCCTTACGCTGGTGCTTCGGGGCTTAAATGAAGGGTGCCTGTGCCTGTCTGTGACAAGAGAGCAGTGAATTCAGCCTTCAGCATCAGTGCCCCGGCGGGCGGAGACCCATAGCCTGATGGGGCATCAGCCGGCACGTTAGAGAAATCTCTCGAAACATCAGCCTCTTCCTCTCTCTCCCTTTCTCTCTTTCTCCATGACTAGAACTAGATCTTGATAATTAGCAAGTGATTTTCAACCGACTGGAGCTTGCCGGGGTCTCACGAATTCTCTGCAGTAACTCACTAGCAATATGCAACCCGATGGATTTTATGTATTCTTCATTCTGCTCCCCGGTGTTGCGGGAGGAGGAGGAGGAGGGTCCTGCCTGGAAGCTGGAAAAGACACGGAGACACGTTTTCTCCAGAAGCCTCCAGAAGGCATCGGCCCTGCCTGTGCAGCGAGACCCGGTTTGGGCGTCTGACCCACAGACTTACAGGACAATGACTTACTGTTCATGGTGGTTTTTTATGGCAGCGATAAAAAGCCGCAGTGCAGTGCTTTGCCCCCACGTAGGAGGTGTGTGGCAGGGATTGACCGTGGTCCAGGACATCGGACCGAGCTTCAGTTGTGACAGGCACAGACGTCACACGGCGTGGGAGTCGGGGGTCCTGCCCGCTCGGCTGGTGTCCGGTGAGGTCCCGGCCCCTGCGTTCCGCGGGGAGTCCAGCCACACTGCTTTCTCTTCCCTGCACACGTGGCTGCCCCCCGCCTCCCTCCTGGCGTTTCTGGTTGTCACGATGCATGGAGTGAGCTGTGCCTGGTCTCTGTGGGCACCTGCCGCGCAGGCCCGGGCTGGCACTGCTGCCTGGAGCTGTGGACGGGCGGCTTTGGTTTCCACTCAAGCCAGCAGGCGTCTGCGCACTCAGCAAACGGAGGAGCAAACCAGCTGGGGCAGCTGCTGTCTCCCCACGGACAGCGCCCGCCCTCCCCGCCGTGCGGCTCTTCCCTGTGCGGAGGGCAGCGAGGTGCAGCCACGTGCTTTCACGCTGCGGGGGGGACTCCCCAGCTCCGGGCAGCTGGGAGCAGCAGGAGGGCAGATCCCGGACGCGGGTGGGTTTCCTTCCGCCCTGCAGCGCACACGCGTCCTGCCCCGGAGCACCTGCCCCTTTCGCTCCGCAGACACCACTGCGTGACGCGCTCCCGCCTGCAGGAGGTGTCGTAGACGTGACAGTCAAGCTTCCCACTGAGTGACGGGTGGCCCCGAGGTGAGATGGGGACGGTATATTTCTGTCCCTGACAAGTGAAAACAACGGCCCCCGACTTTCCTTCTTCTTGTGATAGAAAACGTGGCCAGCAGCAGCAGAGCCTCGCAAGGCAGGGCTGGTGACCCGTGGTGCGGGCTGCCCTGGCGTCACACAGCCCGGCTGGAGTGCCGGCTCGGCTCAGGCACCGCCTTGGAGCAAACTGCGCTGTCCTTGTCCAGGAAGCGCGTGTCCACGGTGGCCGGGCTGGGGAGCCGCGTCAGGACGAAAGGAAAGAGAAACTCTCCGTCCTCCAAGTCTTCGACTGTGGCGCAATCTCTGCAGGTCCCCATGCATGTGACACTGCTTTTGGCTCAAGATTCTGTACAGAGTTGAGCAGCGCTTTTCCTGTCCCCCCAGAGCAGGGAGCCAGCGTGGGATCGCTGGCTGCTGAGGTCGTCTGCTCCAAGCACACACCTGGGAACTGGGGGATAGTCCGGAGTGCACAAGCCATCGGGCCCGCGGGGATAGACCTCTGTGCACCTCTGTGATCCCTGTGGGTCAACCTCAGGTCAGGACCAGCCCTTGAGTCCCCAGGAAGAGGTTGGTGGCCACTGGGCCTTCCATGTTGCTATGGAAACCCCTGCCTGCCCAGCCCGTGCAGATGTCTGCTCCAGGCTATTTCCAAAGTGTCGGTTCTACTCCCCCATGCGCTTCCCAGTACCGTGCGGGTGTCGTCTCCGGCCACCCCGGGTGGGCATGGAATAAGCCGGTCACGACCCTGCATTCCAGTATCTTCTCGGTCATTTCCCAAGACATCTCTGGCACATCCACCCCATTTGGCACCGGCCACCAGTGGGCTCAGGTTTTATCCGCCACTCAGACGATCACCTGGCACCACTCGGAGCAGCTGGAGCTCGGCGCTTTGAGCCCTGACGCTGCCGTCCAGATGCCCATGGTCCAGATGTCCACTGTCACATGTCCCTCTCCCCAGCCGCCGCCTCAGCCGGCTCTCACATGTGTCCCCACCGTGTGTGGGGAAGCTTTGTCGAGCGAGAGCCTTCTCCCACCCCGGCTTGCGCTGACACTGGGCCCCAGGTGTGGCAGGCGAGGAGGGGCAGGTGCATCCGAGGAGGACGGCTTCCTCCCGAGAGGAGAGAGGAGCCCGTGTCCTCAGGAGAGACGAAAAGAGCTTCTTGGACAAGGAGGTGGGTGGGCTTCACCTTCCAGTGAGGCTGAGCTGATGTGGAGGCTGGATCACTCTGGTCCCAGGCGGCTTCTGTGTCTGAGTCAGGAACCTGGAGAACTGTGGATGCTTCCGACACGAAGACTCTCCTCGTCCTGTGGCTGTGAGGCGGAGCTCGTGTTTCTAGGGCGTGGACTGGGACGGCTGACACGATCGGCTGGTCTTGCTCGCTTTCCCCTCGGACCCACCTGCGTGTGTGTGTGCACGTGTGTAGCTCTGTGCGGCGTCATCACGTGTGTGCCGGGGCTTGTGTATCCGCCACAGTGGCCGCGAGGACCCCTCCTTAGTTCCTGTGTAACCACACGCATCCCCCCCCTCCCTAACCCGTGGCAATTGCTGACCTCTTCTCTATTTCTGTAACTTTGTCAAGAATATTACGTAAACGAAAAAGCCGACACTCTGTTCCTCATTCTCGCTGATTGGTGATCCGTGGAGCGGACACACCGTGGCTTGTGTTGAAGGACGTCTGGACTGACTCCAGTCTGGTCTCTCGTAAACACGGTTGCTGTGGACACTCGTGTGCCACACAGGCTTTTGTGTGTGCACAAATTTTCCATTTTTCTGGGAAAGACACCCAAGTGTTAACTGCTCAGTACCGTGGCAGCTGCGTGTTTAGGTTTGTGAGAACCTGCCTGGCTGCTTCGCAGAGCGGCTTTGCCATGCTGTGTTCCCGCCAGCAGAGTGTGAGCGACCCCGTTTCTCTGCGTCTCTCCAGCCTTCCGTGTGGTCGCCGCGTCTTATTTCCGCCCGTGCGGTGTCTCGCGTGGCTGCCGTCTGTCTCTCCCCAACGCTGGCGAACGCGGGTGTCTCTCCACCTGCTTCTCTGCCGCCCACACCCTCCCCAGCGAGTGTCCATTTCTGCCTGTTGCCGTCTCCTAACTGGATCGGAGGCTGGTCCTCGGCAGGTGTGGGCTGGGCCGCTCCCTTCCCAGCCTCCTCAGGGTCACTGCGCAGGGCAAACATCTTTGATTTTGAGGGAGACCAATTTATTGACTCTTGCCCTTTATGAAATGTGCATTTGATGTTAGGTCTAAGTGCTCATTGCCTAGCCCTGGATCCTGAAGACTTTCTTCCGTTCTTCTTTCTGAAAGTCTTACAGTTTTATACTTAGGACCACGATCTATTTTTTTTTCTGATTTTTCATTATGGTAAAATACACACAACGTAAAATTTGCTGTCCTACCCATTTTTAAATGCGCAGTCAATGGTGTTCAATACCTTCATCGTGTCGTGCAGCAGCCCCACCGTCCGCCTCATGGTCCTTGTGTCTTGCAGAACTGCACCTCTGCCCATCCACGCCACCCGCACGCCCGCCCTCGCCCTGGCGACAGCCGCCTGCTCTCTGTGGGAGGGGACAGCGGCTTGGTCACTGGGCACAGTGCCCCCAGGTTCGCTAGTGTGGCCCATGGCAGAGGGGACGTGTCAGGCAGTTCAGAGTTATGATGCTGCAGTCTCTGGGGATTTCTAGGCCATGGAAATACTCTGACCGTTTAGAGATACAGGCGGGGACAGAGATGCCGCCTGTACTGTGGTTATTTGAAGCACTGTCTGCTTTTTACTCTCTGCCCATTCAGACTGGAGGCCCGAGACACTGAGGAAAACCCGCCAGTCACCTGTCTTGTTCTCCGCCCACATCCTCTAAGTCGTTCAGTTCTCCTGCGTTGACAGGACAGACGTGGAGAGACCAGTTCAGGCCGGCAAGCTTGCTTCTATCTGCAGAAACGTTACAGAACCGGCAGTCTTTAACACCCCCCAACCCACCGCACCGCCAGGCGTGTGGCTCCTGTTCTCTCAAACACAGAAGCAAACGCAGCCCGGGCACCAGCTGCTGCAGGAAGTCTCCCAGCCCTCTCCGCAGCGGGATCCCTGAAGATTTGACGCCGTACGCGCACTGTTATGAGAATAGCGTGTCCTGCAGGAGCCCAGAGCTTCTCAGAAACCAGCTGACGTGCTGTGTGAACTCCACACAGGGTCTGTCTCCTCCACACGGGCGCAGCAGCCAGGTCTGGGTCAGCCGTCCCCACGGGGCTCGCGCCGCGTAGGTTACACCAGTGCTGATAAAAAGCGCAGGGAGTTGCCTGAATTCAGTTCTTGCCAGGACACCTGGGCTTAAGCCTTTGTGCTGAAGAACTACTCCACGGCCTTTCAACGTGACGGGCTGGCCCTGTCCCAGCTCATCCCGAAGGCCCGCAGGGCACGACCCCTCCCAGGGCAGCAGTGGCTCCGGGGGTGGGAGGGGTCTCACCCAGGCAGACCTTTCTGTGTGCCCGAATGTGAATGCCACGAGCACTCAGGACAGCAAGTTGCTTTAGAATGCAGTTTGTGAAGCCGGTTACCGGAACGGCTCATGGGGAGAAGCCAGAGAGGCTACCGCAAAGCACTTCCACATGTCAGACTTCAGCACTTTTCGGTGGAGTGGAAATATTTATCCTGGATTAGAGACATTTGAGAAATAATGAAATTATAGAACTCAAACCTTTGGAGAGCTCAGCCTTGGCCGCGCACTGGAACCACGTGCAGGGATTTCAGAAACGTGGTGCCCAGGCCCGTCCCGGAAACTCTGAGCTCAGCGGCCAGCGCGGGGCCTGACGGGTCGCAGGCGCCGCTCAGAGCTGCGAGACAGAGGCGACGGTGTAAACCGGGCCTGTCGTCTTCTGATCAGACGCTGAAACTGCCCTTTAGGAGAGATGTATGATCCCGCACCGTGGGATTTCCTTTTTCTTAAATCTGGGAAACAAACCAGCGACTGCCTGGGCTGCCTGAGTGCAGAGGGGGGACGGTCCCGTGGCCTCAGCTTCCCCTGCCAGGAGCCCCACGGAGCTCACATTGTCTCAGGCAAGTCAGCTTCAGGCTCTCAGTCCAAATAAATCTCTGCCCCTGCTGCCCCTGTCAAAGGCAGGCGTCTGTTTGGGAACCGCGGACGGTTCTGTTGCAGAGGTGACGTCTCACCGCCCGCGTGCACAGCAAGCGATCTTGCAGGTGGGGGCACCGACGGCCAACCGCTGGGCGGGGTCAGAACCCGCTTCCCCTCCGGCTCTGCTCCTTATAGCTCCGTGACTTTGCACAAACCAGCTGAGCGTCCCCGCGTCTGCGCTAGCGTCAGAAAGTAGGGGCACCAGACGAGATTTCTTTCTAAGGTGACCTTCACCTCTGAAGTTGTGTGACCTAAGTAAAGGATTCTACATCGACAGACGTCAGGATTATGAAGTTACAAAGGGTTTGATTATAGGAAATGCAAAAAAA
>CAUYRT010038477.1:0-10918 GCA_963574885.1 Lepilemur ruficaudatus
TTTTCCTTTTCTGAAGTATAATTTATATATCATGCCTTTACTCCATTTTAAGTGTACAATCAAATGATTATTAGTAAATTTACCAAGTTGTACACATAAACTGATTCACATAAATCAGTTTTAGAGGATTTCCTTCCCTCTATTGAGACCCCTAATTCCCTTCCCCAACTACATTTCAAGCATGCCCCTCCCCTCCACAGTGCTCACCACATCCCTCAGATGTGGGTCTATCCCCCATCCCCCGAATCCCTAGTGAACACCACCACCATTTGAGCACTGTAGTGTTAATCAGTCAGTACCAATTTGATGGCGAGTACATGTGGGGCCCATTCTTCTGGTCTTGTGTCACCTCACTTCGAATAATGGGCTCAAGCTTAATCCAGGATAATATAAGAGGTGCTAACTCACTGTCATTTCTTAAAATTGAGTAATATTCCATAGTGAACATATACCAAATTTTAACAATCCACTCATGAATTGACGGGCACTTGGGTTGTTTCCACGACATCATCTCTAATCATTAGAGAAATGCAAATCAAAACCACAATGAGATAGCACCTAACCCAGTGAGATTGGCCTCTATCAAAAAATCCCAAAACAACAAACGCTGGTGAGGATGTGGAGAGATAGGGACACTCTTACACTGCTGGTGGGACTGCAAATTGGTACAGCCTTTGTGGAAAAGAATTTGGAGATTCCTCAAAGAGCTAATTTTTTTTTTTTTTTTTTGAGACAGAGTCTTGCTCTGTCACCCAGGGTCGAGTGCAGTGCCATCATCAAAGCTCACTGTAACCTCAAACTCTCACGCTCACGCAACCGTCCTGCCTCAGCCTCCTGAGTAGCTGGAACTACAAGTGCACCACCACGCCTGGTTAATTTTTCTGTTTTTTGTAGAGACAGGGTCTCGCTGTTGCTCAGGCTGGTCTTGAGCTCCTGACCTCCAGTAATCCTCCCACCTCGGCCTCCCAGAGTGCTAGGATTACAGGCGTGAGCCACCACCACTCCCGGCCTAACTTCTCTGTTTTAAAGACAAGGAAACTAAGGCCCCCCAGAGGGGAAATGACTTACCTGAGATGGTTTCAAACCCCAAGTCTCCCGACCCTCTCCGGAATTCTTCTTGCTGTGTTATGCACCTCATAAAGGTTTCTCCAGCAGTTAACAAAGATTCCTCCTTGACCCAACTCTAGCCAGGATCCTCGGAGCCCTTTTTTCGACTAGGCCTCAACCTTGACCTACGAAGACTTGAACAAATGCTAACATAGTGTCTAACATCTCAAGACTGCATTCCTGGGATGACCCTAATCCCCTCCAAATGCTAGAAGAATTTACCATTTGTTCCAGCCAACACCCAAAGATAGGAACCCCGTCTTCCAGCCCCCGTGGGAGGGGAGGGGCCTACCCTGAGTAGCACCAGTTAGCAACCCCAGATGGGTCTCACCTGGACCGAGCCCCCATTCGCACATTTTATTGCTTTTCATTTCCCTGACTCTGCGGAAGCCCCTGCAGTGCACCCCTGCCAGCCCCCATTCTCCCTTTAAAACACCCAGTCACCTCTGTGCCAGTCAGCATGGAGCTCAGCTGGTTCCCCTACTGTCGGCAGTTACCTAACAAAATCTGTTTTCACTGCTTTAACTAATATCCGGCGGCGTTTACCTTTGAGACAATGTAAAATAAATGTGCAGGTAAAGGAATCAGACTTGGTCACCTCTACAGAGATCGCTGACTGCCGTCCCCCAGCTCTCAAGGTGCTGAGCAGACACCATAATGATTTTCACGTGAGTCTGGGACACAGAACAGAATACTGGCCAACGTGATAAGACAAGTAGCAACCGAATGAATGGTGCGATGTGGTTCCAGAGAGAAAGATGGTTTGACGGGGGCAGGGCTCTTCCTTGATTACCAATCAGTGGTAGTAAGAGCTCATGGATGGTGAGAGGCAGAACCTTCAGGAAAGCTCCCGAATAAGGAACTGTCTTCTTTGATTTCCTACCAAGAGTGAGCAAAAGAGCTTGCATGTTTCAGGAACTCTATAAAAAACCGATAAAACAGGACCATGAAGTAGTTCCTTAAGAAGATCCCCCACACTGCAGTCGGGGCAATCAATCTCTTCGAACTGTAAGACTGATCATGTATCTTCCTAGTTAAAACACTTTGTTTCCAACTGCTGTAAGATTGTTTAAGCTCCCAGTATTGGGCCTAGAAAGCTCTTCACCGTCTGGCCTTGCCTTTGTGTGTCTCTCTGCAGCTTCACCTTGCTCCACCCCCCCGACCGCCACAGATCCCATTGCCCTCGTCTAATCGCTCAGACCTCATGTGCCCAGGGCCCAGACACGTGCTGGCACCTCTGCAGGTCGCCATGACTTCAGAGGAGCACGCGCTGACCACATCTCCACCTCTACGTGTCTTCCAAGCACCACGTGCCTGGCTTTCATAGCTCTCCCCACGTGTTCCAGTTGTCTGTGCATTTCTCAAGTTATTCGAATGATACCACCTTTTCCTGTTCTATGCAGCCCTGTAAGAGTGAGGACAGAAGCCAGGTTTTGGGGCCCCCAACTGGTGGCAGAGCACCTCGCACAAGCTAGACACTCAACTGTGATTCATGGAATGAGTAACACTTGCAGTGGACCTAGATCAGCAGTCTCCAACCTTTTTGGCACCAGGGACCGGTTTCATGGAAGGCAATTTTCCCACGGACTGGGGATGGGGGTGGAGTGTCATGGGGCAGGGGGTGCGGAGCTCAGGCAGTGATGCACAGCCTGTTTCTTAACAAGCCAAGGACCAGTAACTGGCTGTGGCTGGGGGTTGGCAACCACAGATCTAGATGACGTGAACGAACTTGTTGGTCGTTCTTCCTCGCTGTGGACATACTCATGCCGGTTCTCAAACGTGTATATTTCCCTTTTTACCATCCGAGATTTACAGAAGAAAAGTGAGAACAGGACTTCCTACTGTCTCTTTGGGGTATGGAGGTAGGAATACTCAATTTGAGACTGGAAAAAAAAAATAATAGAACAAACTTCCAGTAATGAGAAAACTATGGTGAATGAATGCAGTTCTGTTTCCAGTCCACACCACAGAAAATCCTGCTGACACAGGCTGATCTAAAGTGACACTGATAGGTAAGTTTAAACTAAGGATTACTGAAACTCTATTTAAGAAAAAACACCCTTTGATTAGCAAAACCAATCCCAAATAATCTTACTATGACTCTTGTGGTTAAATTATGTATCTTAACCAAATTATAAATTTTTTAAAATGCCATAAAGCTGTGATACTTGGATAAAAAAAATGAACAATTCTTTTAAATAAATTAGTTCAAAGTAGTACCCCAACATAACCCCAATTTTTAATTTATTCTCTTAGGGTTACATCAGTGTGAAACTATACAACTATTTAACCATATTTCTACCTCCCCTGAATCAATTTTTCCAACATGAAAACATTGTTTCCATAGGCTTTGAGAACAACTATCCAAGGCTTTGAGCTAACCCATTAAAAATTAATATTTTAATAACCACTTGAAATCTTCATTCCGTAAGCACATCCATATTTGAAATGTAAGACACGGACATTTCCAACAGATTAGAAGCCAATGCCATCTACACTGACTCCAATACAGTGTGCACCCTGCTTAGTTTCCATTCCGATCAGTTAAAAACTTGGTCACACGCACAGCGTGACTTATTTGAAACGCTTAATGTCCATACATCGAGAAGTAGAGGCAGGTAATTAGAAATTATTTATGGCGACAGAGTTTACATTTGTTACAGCTCAGCTAAATTACGCTATTTCTTTGCTTCAATGGCAAAGAGCCCTTCTAAAAGCACTTAAAACTAATGCTAGAATAACACAAACGTAGTATAATAAATATAGGTGATAAAAAACACACAGCCTATAAAGGGACAATAAGAAAGGAGCCTTGACCAGGACATTTACCTCTTAGGGTATCAGGTTCCTTGCTTACTCGTTATTCATTCTTTGATTAACTACTAAAATTTGAGTCTTTCAAATCCTTTTGGTGAAGATGACCTTATTTAGAATCCACCTGTGATATTTAGAAGCCCCCCACATTTCTCACTGCATATACACCTTCCTGGCTTGGGTGTTTAACATTAAATTCACATGTGAGCTACATACTAAGAGTCCGGCAACTCCACGCCCATCCCATGCCTGCCCTTTGGCATGCTGACTCCCTGACCTACTCTGCACGCACGTGCGCACAGCTTTCCGGAAGAGGAAGTTTTCTGGACGTATCTTCAGACACACTGGCATCTGAGTTTGATCCTGGTTCATACCATTAACAGAAGGAGAAATCAGAATGGGCAGCTAGTTTGCAAGGAGCAAAGGTGCAAGGTAAAAGTTTGTTTTCACAGAGGTTGAGCTAAAAATGATAGTTCAAAATGTCCAATCGGTAGAAATATAGTGCTGGAAACGAAAAGGCCAGTAGACAGAGAAGTACGTGCTGAGGGGAAGATGAAGTCACTCTCAAATGAACAAACACTAAGCAGGGACAACCCCGAAGTGACAACTCAGATTGGACTAACCCAGTTGCTTCCTCGCTATTTGCTTCTAAAAGTAGCAGGAGCTACTCTTCTCTTTTTCCTCTCCAGATTGGTCCTTCTTCTCATATAGTTAATTCTTGACTATATTCAAGTGAATTTTTCCTGCTATAACTATTTCCTGCCATCTCTGCTACCATATTCTGCAAAGAAGGAAGTCAAGGACAAACAGTAGGCAGTAAAGGAGAAGTCCCGGATTGCATAATGAAGGTTGCTGGTGTCCTTCTAACTTGTAAAGTCAAATAAGAGATAATATCAAATTCTAGCCCACCCGAGAACCGGCCAGGCCTGTAATCAGCTAGGATATAAAAATCATCCTTCTATAAAACAAACAACAAATTTTAAAAAGCAGCACTGGGAATTGACTACTTACTCCTGTACTGACAAGAGACAACATAATCCTTTCATTTAAGGCTAATGTTTCTCCTTGTTTCATCTTGATTCTCTTCTTATCCAAGCATTTCATTGCATACCTAGAAATATAAATGCTAGTGAAAAATCCATACTGTAATACATCCAGACTGATTTAAACAATACACATCATACTGGGGAAAGCTTCTAAACATTTAGGCAATGCTTAAAAGAAGGAAAATGGCACCCAAGTGGCATGAAAGAAATATTTTTTTTTACATGTTGCTATTAAAAAAAAAATCAAGCAATACTTAAGGTATTTCTATCATTATATGAAGTTCCGGTTAAATAAAATAGAAAGTAGATGGATATAAATCAATTCAGTGAGATAATTTTTTTTGTATAATGCTGCTGCCTATTACTACTGGTAATAGGGGAATATTCATATCATATTTAGCAGGTAGAAATTGTGAATTCATCAGTGGTCAAGTTTTTATAACAGTGTATAGTATTTAAGACTCTGAAACAGTGACAGCTAACAAAATGGGAACATAAGGTACGCATTCAAAAGAGCATATTCTAAAATGTTATTTTATTGATTTGTTCTTAATGTTTTTAATTTCAAAATTTTATGGGGGTATAAACATTCAGGTTACATATATTACATTTACACCACCTAAGTCAGAGCTTTTAATTTTGATATTTAAATTATTATATTTCCAATAATAAAAAGAATCAATAAGATTTTTCTATTTATTATTGGTTAAAGTTAATTGAGAAGAACCAATTGACAACTTAAGATTTTTGAAAACTTGGAACAAATTCATATTAAGAAAATACAGACAATTTGTTTGCTATATTCTATAATCACAGATTAAAGAAAACAAGAAGCTTTTCCAAAAGGACAACAGAAAGCTAAAAGGGAATTCTTGCAAGTGTTTTTATACATGTCTCAGGGGCTGAAAATTCTGTGTAACTATTAATATAAATTCCCAGTTGATGGAGTACTTTGCATAGCCCGGGTATGCAAGATAGACCATTGTCTTAGCATTGTAGGACACAGAAAATCTACCTACCTTACCATGATAAGATCATAACTTACCATGTTTGAGTTATATAAAAACAGAGAAGACTGTTCAAATTTGATATTTTTAACCACTTTTCCAGTTCTTATAATGAGTCAATTGACAATTTGCTTAATAATGAGATCAAATATTGAGAACACAAGGTGTTCTTTAAATATTTCATTTTTATGATAAAGAATTTTCAAAATGCTTTGCACTACTTCCATCACTGCTCTCTACTGAGATGGTTTTTAATAAAACCTTTAAATTGCAGACCAGAGCAGATGACAGAGACCGGTCTCGGGCCACTGAGTAAGCAAGTACACTCTTGGGCTCCATTTGGAAGGTACAGAGGCGACTCACTGACGGGCGCACAGAGCCAGTGCCCGTGCAACTGGCAGCCCTGAGACAGGAGAGAACAGCAGGGAGGACTCCTAGGAGCTGAGGCTTGACCACTTTCTAGCTGTGTGACTCCTGAGAACTGTCTACCCATCATCCATAAAGTAGGGAGAAGAATATTTGCCACCAACTTGCTGTTTCTGAGCGTTAAGTGAAACAATACATGTGTGTGCGAAGAGATAAACTGATATTATTTACTTCTACTTCGTGTGACAGCCTAGATAGCCTAAATACCTCAGCAGCTGCAATGATGAAGCAAAACGAACAAAATTTAATGAAATGTACCAAGGAACAAGCATATCATTTAGTATAAAAAAGTTCACTGTGTGAACAGAATGCAGAAGAACTTCTTCATGAGAAAGAGACCAGTGTTGCAGAGGCCTGTATGTTTCAGCACCCTCTTACTTGTCAGCACTTACTGCAGGATAGGGAGCCTTCCAAATGCTTTACAAGGTATGATCTCATTTAATTCTCACCACAAGTTACTTTGATTGTACCTATGTTATAGACCATGACACTGGCAACTGTGTCCAAGGCACCATGTGTGGAAGCTGACCTGACATGGCAGGTATGGCACCAGGACCCTGGCTCTAGAACAAGGGGCGACACTGTCCCAGCACCACCCCAGACGTCAAACTCCTGAGTGCCCGGCCTCAGATTCACCCCATATGGGGGCCCAAAGCAGGGCGATGACCGATGGGCACAAATTAGTGAAGGTAAACTGCAGTCCCCAGACACCAAAAACCATGCCAACCATTGGGCCGTCCTGAGAACGGGAAGAACCGCCTGGCAGAGCCGTCAGGACCCAACCCCAGGAAGTGCCTGAGCAGAGGCTGAGCGATGACTTGTAGGCTATAATAGAGCAATTTTTTCTAACACGCCTGCCACTTAATCAAACCTGTAGTTCTGGGTCTATCAAATCATATTCTTCCATTCTCTTTTGCTTTCAAAAATATGTTCACTTAAACGGCTTGTGCTAAAAAAAAAAATAAAAAAAAATAAAAAAAAAAATCCCACAGTTAACAATTCCACCGTTGTTCACTTCCCAGAAGAGCCTTCTACCTGGCTCAGGTGCGTTTAATTTCCTCCCACCGACCTCCCACAAGGAGAGCTACTGAGGGGAGTGACGGAGCGCACGCTCGCCGGTCACCAGCACGGCGTCCTGCTCTCCGGCACCCGGCCACCAGTCTCGGGAATCGACATCTCCCGAAAAGCTGTCACTCAAAACTGCTTCTACTAAATAATAGGCGGATCTTTGCTGAAAAACGAAGTCTCTCTTCTGCAAAGTGAAGAATTCTTTTTGGTACTATCTGACGGGGAGGCTGCACGTAACACGCCCCCGGTTGCCAAGAATCACTTCCTGTTCATCTCTGGGTCACTTCCTGTTCATCTCTGAGTCACTTCCTGCTCATCTCTGGGTCACTTCCTGCTCATCTCTGGATCCCCGGAGCTCCTCGGCCACGCCCTGAATCATGGCGGACACGCCGTACGGGGTTATCATTTAACTTCCCGTTTAGCCCTAAGAGTAGAGGTTCCAGCTCTCATTCACCACGCTTAGCAAAATACAGCCTATTTCTTCCTGAGGTATATCACTTCAAAAGCAAGATCCTAGGCTTCCACGTCTCTACATAGGGATCGTCTTTTGACGCAAACATAAAGTCTTCTTAAAAATTGAAGTAAACTATGTGAGCGTCGAAAGCTTACATTTTTCCAGTGTCTGCTTTCCTGCAACCATATACTTCACCAAATCCTCCTCGTCCAATAATCCTGTGCACACTGAAATCGTTCATGGTCAACTGTGAAATCAAAACACAAAATGAAAACTTCAAACGATGTTTTATAAAGATTTTTTTTCATGCAAAACAAAGACAGTTATTTAAATAGCAATTGTGACGTGGGGATCTCCTCCTTCCACGACTGATTCCTTAAGCTGCAGGATGGGATGCCCGAGGGTGCCGAGACCTTACCCACCTCCCTCAGCTCCACCTCCAAGGTACGCGAGGCACCAAACAGAGGCGCATGGGGGGATGATGGATGGGTAACCAAGCACCTAAACATTTCTGACAAGTGCCCAGGTGACAAATTGTAAGATGTATACTTTGAAGGCAAGTGAGTATGAAATTTCAGGCCAAAATGAAAATTAACCTCAGCCACTCTGAAGCCAAAATTTGAGAATGATCCCCAAAATTCCAAGATCTGTCAGGGTAAAAAAAATAAGAGTCCACATCAAGGGCATCTATGTTTTCATAATAGTGGGTGGTATGATCAGAAAACACAACAGATGCAGGCCATGTGAACCTCGCATCGATAACACCAGTGACCAGAGAGGGCTCATGCTGGCCATGTGAGCGTGAAACAAGATGAAATGTGAGTGAAGTCTGTAAAGAGGCTTTATTCATAAGCACTATCTCAGTAATGCCCCATTTCATAAGTAGATTTAATGTGTTAAACGGTACGAAGACAAATAGTGAATCCTATGTTCATGATAAGAGGCTGTTAGACAATAGCAAATGCCCACTGTTTTTCAGATCCTGGCAACTTAGGGTGCAGACTCTTTAAGGGTTCCCCCAAACAACCCTTAAAACACCATATCCGCATCACATAAGCCTGCATCAGGGCCAGAGACTTCACATTTGATGCTCAGAGTCCACAAGGACACAAAGTCAGCTGAAGGAGAAGCACAAGAAAGATCCGGAATAGATGCAAAGGATTTTTTAAAATGTGTGTTATGGCCTCTTGCTTCTAAATCCTGCCAGGAAATAGGATGGACGAGGAGGGAGGTTAAAAAACAACAACAAAAAAGGCTTATTGCTTCTCCACTTGTTGGCTAACGGCAAGTGTAAACAAACAAACAAACAAACAAAAACTCTTCTTCCAACAATACCATTCAAGTAAAATCTAAGAAAAAAAAAGCCCTCTCTGTTCACTGGTGTTATCGACACAAGGTTCACATGGCCTGCATCTGTTGTGTTTTCTGATCATACCACCCACTATTATGAAAACACAGATGCCCTTGATGGGGACTCTTATTTTTTTTTACCCTGACAGTTCTTGGAATTTTGGGATCGTTCCCAAACTTTAGGCTTCAGAGTGGCTGAAGTTAATTTTCATTATGGCCTGAAATTTCCTACTCACTTGCCTTCAAAGCATACATCTATACATCTTGATTCTTTTGCCCAGTTGCAAGCCTAGGTGAAGGGAGAATGTGAAAGTGAGCTGGAGAGAGGCTGAACTGAGACCCGTGCATTCCAAAAGCGAAGCAGCAACTGTGCCCTCGAATCGCCAGCATTGAAAGCCAAAGGAGATGAACCGCTAAGGATATACAGTAGCAGGTGGCCTGTATCTGAGGATTGCTTTTTATCATTTGCACAACACCAAAAAAGAAGATGAAACCTTGGTCTGGTAAAAGATGTCATCATTTTTATTATGATACTCCATTTTTATTATTACAATGTAATAATAGGAAAGAGAAATAAATGGAACTTTCCAAGAATAGCAAAAGCTAAGGACATAGGGGAATTACATTACGTACAAGATTTGTATTTTTGCTACTATTTTCGTTAAAGGGTCAATTACTGCTGAAAATATCCTTCATTACATAAACAAGAGCATTCTTTTTCATTTACTAACCACATTCTTATATGAATATCAAAAAGAAGCAAAACTCTGATTATTTACCATCAAGGACGGGAGGGGGGTGTTTGGTACACAGCGGTAGGAAAGACATCTGCTCAGGCAGTGCGTGCACCCTTTGGGAGTATGTTCCCGAACAAAGTATTTTCTCACGAGGTTTAAGCCACAGGAAGTTTTTATTTAAAGAAAGAAAAAAAGGATAAGATGATACTCACATGGATGTTTAATTCGACATTTTTCCACTGACAAAATCTAGTGAACTTGTCGCTAAAAAAGAATATCAATAATTACCGAAAAGTTAAACGTCGAAGTAACTAGATTTACAGAACATGATGATATAAAACAGAGTGTCACTGCTTGCAGTGCTTCTCAAATAGAGTAACTTTTCTTACACATTTTTTTTCACAGAGCATTCACCGGTATCTGTGGCTTTATTTTAGGATTCAAACGAAAAGAGTTCACGTTTCTCCTTTAATGGTCGTGTGCCATGGTAACACTTTTATCTGAACCAGCATAGCTAGTCCAACAGGAAGATAGCAGGAGCCACAGGCATAATTTAAATAGCATATTTTATGTAACCCAGCCCATCAAAAAATTATTATTTCAGAATGTAATCAGGTCTTTGAAATCTTGTGTGTCTTTTGCACCTAAAGCACATTTTAATTTAAACTAGTCACATTTCAAGTGCTTGATGGCTGTGAGTTGCTACTGGTGACCATATTGGACAGCAGAGGTCTGAATACAAAAAAATTAATACTTATAAAAAAACTAAGAGCATAAGACATTCTGTTATAAAGACATCTGCACCCGAATGTTTATGGCAGCACAATTCACTATTGCTAGGTCATGGAAACAACCCAAGTGCCCGTCAATTCATGAGTGGATTGTTAAAATCTGGTATTTGTTCACAAT
>CAUYRT010038480.1:0-20846 GCA_963574885.1 Lepilemur ruficaudatus
TCTTTAGTTGACCAATTAATTTCTTTCTATTTATAGTAGAGACAGGGTCTCACTCTTGCTCAGGCTGGTTTTGAACTCCTGACCTTGAGCGATCCGCCCGCCTCGGCCTCCCAGAGTGCTAGGATTACAGGCGTGAGCCACAGCGCCCGGCCAAGTTGTGGTGTTTTTTAATGGCAGTAGTTATATGAACAATTCAACCTCTAAGTGCCTAGCTTAATTTAGACTAGGAAAGTCTATAGGCTACACCAGAATTTACTCCTCCACCAGCTAAACTGGCACAAAGGAACACCAAATTTCTTTTGATAGTACTCTCAGATTCCTTTATTTATCAGAAATTGCCCGACCTTTGAAAGGGGTAACATGTATCAGGATATTTTGTACCCTGTTCTAATGGTTATTAGCCTTAGCTGCCCATGAGAGTCACCCGAGGAACTTTAAAGCAATCACAAGCCATGCTACTAGAGATCCTAATTCAGTCTGGGAAGTGGTGGGGGACAGGTATTTATATATGGTAGAAGGTCTCAATGGGATTCTGAACCACACCTAGAGTCGGGAACAACTGCTATTCTTAAGTAAAATATAGCATTCACCTGAAACTGAGATCAAATACTTTTTTATATTATGGGTTTTTAAACATTGTGACAATTATCTCATCGAATTCAACCTGCATTGATTGGGGGTTCCACCAATGATTCCTGAATCATTTAGGAATTTATAGGGATGTGTTTGGCAATTTCCTTAGGGAATCCACCAGCAGGGAAAATAATACTCATCCTGAATGGAGCTTTACCACCGTGCGAAAGAAGCCTGATCCAAAGAAACTACAGAATGGCGCAGTATGTATATGGAGATGATCACTTCCTCATGATAGACTTTTTAAAATTGTGTAGTGAGATTACAATGGCCTCAAATTGTTAGGATTTAATACCCCTAAATGCCTGTCTGCCTCACTATGTACATAGTATGCTTCATTTGTCATTAGTTTTGAGCTAAATAAGAAAAGGCAATAGAAATCATTTAAGTGGCCATTGGTATTTTTAAAATGCATTTCACCTGGAGACATATAGCCCAGGAAATCCTAGATACCTGTTGTAATCCTAGAAGTTCAAGACCTTCTAGATGATCAATGAAAATTAGTGATAGGAAGAAAGCATAGGGACTTATCTTACATGGGGTATTTGGGCAGTAGGGGTGGTTCATATCAGTTCCCATTTGTTATAGAATAGTTATAGAATAAGAAAACATGAATATTTTAATTTCATGTGTATAATGTATATTATTTGTTCAAAGGAGCAAGATCTTGTGCAAACCCTGAGCTGTTTGTCAATGATAATCACACCTGCATTTGCTGAGGTAAGTGCAAGTCCATTAGCGTTGGATATCTATTTTAAATAGTATAATATTTTAAATGTTTTATTTTTCTCAGCTTAAACAGCAGGATGAGAATAATGCTAGCAGGAATCAGGCAATTGAAGAACTTGAGAAAAGTATTGCTGTGGCTGAAGCTGCCTGTCCTGGTATCACAGATAAAATGGTGAAGAAATTAATTGAAAAATTTCAAAAGTAAGTTTGAAATTTCATAGAAAAATTATTTTCCATTTTCTGTGGGCTGTTAATTTATGATACAATATAATTACCTTGATTCAATCATTTCAAGTATTTTTAATGAAGTCACCTTTTAATATGTAGTTGTATGCTTGAAAACAGTTTTGTTTGTTGCCCATCTTAAACATTAGCTTTTGGAATTATTATCTTTACACACGACAAGGTAGTTTTCTGGTGAATAAAATGGCCTGGTTTTATTTTTCTTTCCCTGCTAGCAGGAGTATAGAAAACGAGCATATTCTTATTTGGGCTCTTGTAAACATCATTTTGGGAATGCTTTCATTCTTGCCACTACCCCCAGAATTTGAAGAAACACCACTATTTGCATGTCTGCAGTGCTAAATTCCTAAGTTTGACCCCCATATAAAAAGTTAAGGAAAAGGTTTTAGGTAGAAGGACTAAAAGGCCCATACATTCCACTTTATTTTCGATGCTGTCTCTTGAAATATTAGCTTGATTTTGTTCACATTCAAAGACGTTCTTACATTTAATTTTTAAACTTTTTTAAACAAGACCTTTATATGCACACACACACATATTAATACTTCTTAGCTCAAGCAAGCTGTAAAGTGATACTAATTTTAGCCTTAATCCCGTTATATCTCTTCTCAGTGCATCTTTATATTTCTTTGTATTTGTGTTGTACTGGGATCAAGTTGGAACAAACTATGTGGTTGTAAAATCACACACTCTCAAGGAGCTTTCTATCTGATAAGGCCCGCTTGTACTCATAAACTAAAGCTCCCCTTAAAATCCTTTAGTATTCAATGGAAAACTTCCATCTATTTTGCAACTTGCAAACAATTGGAAGTTGTGAAATCAGATGCAGAAGGGATTTTTGAATTTTTTTTCATATTTTAATATTTACATGATGAAATTCCATAGAAAGTATTTATCTCATTTGCTGCATCAGTTTCTTCATTGCAGAGTTTGTACAAATGAAAAACAAACATGCATATTGTGCAGCGATTTAAGTTTTTCTTAATTTTATAGGTGTTCAGCAGATGAATCCTCCTAAGAAACTTCTTATTATTGGCTTCTGTTTCATATGGACCCAGAGAAACCCACCAAAGCTGTTTCAGGCTTAACAGTGCTTAGCTCGTGAGCTCCATGTGCCTTTTGGATCTTTGCAACATTGAAGATTTGGAAGAAGCTATTCGACTATTTTGTGATGGTGTTTGTCATTTTATATTTTAAAGAGATTATTTTGTAAGGAATAACTTTTAATACTATAGTTTCACCTGTATTCTAGTAAGCGTTGTGATACAGTTTTGCTTTTAGGTATCATTATTTCTTAAGTTACTACAATGAATACCTTTCATGTTTTGTTCTTTAGTTAACTGTACACTCATGAAACATACAGGTCTTTCAAAGTCATCCTAAGTATTCAACTTTTGTAAATTATCAAGCTTCAAAAAGCTTTTTTTTAAAACATAAGCATATTCTAAAAATGACTATTGGTGGGGAAGTGAAAATAAGTTGTACCTTCTTTGAACTGAAGTTTTTAATAAGCTCTTCAAAATGAAATCTGTAAAACGTGTTGACTCTTCTACCAAGTTGGTATGGTATTCCAGGCAGCTCAATGATAATCACATTTGAGAGCCCTGTGTTTGAAGCATTTATAGGCAACACGTAGCAACAGAGGTACCTCTTGGTGTGCAGTATTTACCTTCTCTTTTAGATAGAAGAGGCAATTAATCCTTATTTAACATGGTTAGAAATTTCAAGCAAGATCATTTAGCCAAGGATGGATTTTTGGTAATACTGGAGGAATTAGTCTGGCTTCATGTTTTAAATCTTCAGCATACTGTATGCTTGGATTTGGAGAGCTTTAAAAAAAGCTGATTGTCATGTGATTAAATATTTGATCAATAGGTATAAATAAAATGTACACCAGCATATTTTTTCATGGTAGTGAATTGTCCTATAAACTATTTATACAGCCTTATTCTTCATAATTATTAGTCCATAAGCATCATTTGTTCATTTTGGAAAGAGTATTTAAGTGAGCATTTTCTAGTTCATATGAAAATAACCATAGTACAAGATGATTACTGTCCATTCGAACATAAGTTAGATTGTACAGTTAATTTTCAGTTATATTTATGGTACTGTTAAGTGGGTAATATCTTTTCCTTTTAAGCCCAATATATATATTATGCCTTCCTAAGTTCTGAACTGGGGCTATATTTTAGTAGTTGTAGAATTATTAATATGAATTAGTTTTGATAGTTAATGTTTTAGTGTTTTGATCTGCACAGTTTGGTTTTTGCACAATTCATTTTTTTATCTGAATAATTGCCAAATATTAGAAGAAAGATGTTCTTCAGGTAAAGAATATAATTTTTAGTCTAAGTGGCCATCACTTCCTCTTTTTTTTAAACATAATATAGATACTTGAGAAAGTTATTGTGGTGTCATATGCCAAGAAAATTATTTTAATTGGTGCCTATGCTGTAACAATTACTTTTAATGTGTTGTATTTTGAAGTAATGGTTCAGTTAAATTTTTCACCTGCTATGTAACTGAAACTCAATTACTGTTTATAAACTGTAGAGTTCTGGAAATTAATTTTGCAACTCATATCATGGATTTAAATGAATATTTTTGTAAAAGTAAAAGTAACAAATTTATAAATTGCTTATTTGAAACTTTACAACACAGTTGCATCCCAAATACAAATTGTATTGTTTATTCATTATAGTTGTTAGTCCTGTAAACTGTTTCTAGGTGAAGCATACGTAGTCCAGTGTTTTGGGGGTTTTAAAAATAAATATTTAAATTTCATGGTCCTCAATATTTCTTTTCCTTGAAGTGGGGATGTGGTGTGGTGTTTCATTTGTTTCAAATTATTCCTCCTTTGCCCTCTAATTTATGGTTGGAACACTAAAACCAAAGTTTCTGTTGGAAACTAGAAGATACTCCTCACATTTTATTAAGCATTGATTGTAACTACAGTGAACATCTGCCCTGATTTCTGCCTCCTGTCTTGACAAAATTATTAAAGAAGTCCCCTTTCACTGGAAAATGTCCTGGGTTAGACAATAAATTATATGGTCACCCTAATCATTGTTTTATTAGGAGATCATATGCAGACATCAATTTAGCAAAGATTTTGAGAAACTGAGATGAGCATATAACATAAAAGAGTTTGAGTTTTTCCTCAAGAAAAGGTTGAGGGTGAACCTAATATATAATAGCTTCAGGGATCTATAGGATTAATATATAGATGATTGGGCTTCAATATATTCTTATTAAATAGCTACTCTAGACTTGTGAGTTACTGGAAAGGAAAGTGCTAGAATGTAGGAAAGGAGTGGAATGAGGCATGTCAAAAGGGATTTTGTGATGTAAGGACTCGGAGAATCAGGAAACTGTTCTGTACATCTTTTCTCCATTAAGTTGTGTACAAATAGCTTGCCTGTATAATTGCACCATTTCTTCAAAGTTAGTACTTTACATTATCTTGTAAATATATTGGACTTAACATTAAAATCAATAAACAAAGTTGTCAAATAGGATGCTATACCTTCCAGGAGGACCAGTAAGGAGATTCTAAATGGGTTCAGAAGAGCATTTTCATTCATTAACTCAGCCCGGTGTCAGTACTAGCCTTTTTCTTTTCTGCTCCTCTTCCATTCTACCACTTTTTTGCCCGTGACCATACGTTTTCACTAACGTCCCTCCTTTTCCTTGTTCTGTAACCGTCCCTTCCCTTAGCAATAGGCAAGAACCAATCACTTCTGAAATTGATTAAACCAAAGGAAAGACTGTGCTTATAACTTACTTTTTAATTACATGGATTTTTCATCAGTGTTTATTACAGTGACATTCATCTCATTTCCTTGGCTACATACATGCAAAAACACATGGCAAAAAATAAACTCTGGCAGGAAATATTACATAAACAAACTGACCTTTTAATGGTTGTCTTTTACTACATATAGTAGATAGTTAAGAATATAGAAATTACACATCAAACATCATAACATCCTTACCAGGTATATATATGGCTTTAGAAATTTATTTAATTCATTAATTTCCTAGGTTTAGAATTCTGCCAAGTCCTAGATTCATTCTAAACTTGTATTCTGTTAAGAGAATCTATGCCACCACCTTGTACCTGAGGATTTAGGAGGGCCATGCTCCCCCTACACATGTTAAAAACTTTGAACTTTTTAATGTAAAATGAGACCATTTTTACTGGGCTACACACAAATAATAAGGACTGAAACCTTTGTTTAGTATTGTTTAAGAACAAAATGATCAACACAGTCACACTCTACTAAATCACTAGATGTCATTAGAAACCAATTCCATATGCCAACCCATACATACTATGACCATTCTTCAGTGTTAAAGAACCTGACCTTCACTTACAATGTCTCTGTGAGGAAATGTGTAATGGAGATGGCATACCCGCCTTGCCCCACCATAGTGCTGGTGAGAAGAGGGTATGTTACAGAATCCTTTCAGAGGGAATAGAAGTGTGAAGCTCAAAGAATGAGGCAGCAGCTGGATCTTTTATAAGCTAGGTGCCCCAAATTAGAAGATTCCCTTAACATCAATAAATTCTTAGTAATTAAGAAAATGGTTTCTACAAAAGGTTCATTATTTTTTGCCTAAGTGGATAACATGGAACCAGCCCTAAAATGTTCATAGGATTTACACTTTTAAGCTAAAAAGTAATTACATGGTTTTAGCAAAGTCCTGTCTTCAGCAGTTGGTGTGTTGAAAGAAACATCATCTTCTTCATCTAGCTGTAGACTACCAGAAGACAAGCGGATTCTGGCCATGGGTGACCTTATTCCTTTGCCATACAAAGAGTAGTAGTCTGGTTTAAGAATCTCTGATTCCAAATCACTGGATTCACTAGCTGCATATCTTTCTGCTGTACTCTGATCGTTTAGAACTGCTGGAAACTCCTGCTCTGCAAACATATATGTAAACAGGTCTGCTTTACGACTGAGAGCAGGACAAGGCCCTAAAGGTCTAAATTCTGACCCAAAAGGAAAACGGATAGTTTTCATGTCTGATTGGCTCTGGGACCGTTTAGAGGTTTGCTCTGGAATGTTATATGCAAATGTGTCTTCTAAATTTGGGTCTTCCTCTTCTAGATCTACATTGATGTTGCTCCTACCGCTAGTCCTGGCCATCGCTTCTTGGAGTTCTTGAAGGTCTTGCTGAAAGCTCTTCGTTCTGATATTTCTTGGGCTTCCTTTGGCTGACTTCATTGCAGTTAGCTCTATATAGCTGTCTGGCCTTGATATTTCCTCTGCCAAGATTGGAGATCGTCTTGGCACCTGAGGTGGCTTGTCCACATAAAAAAAGACTTGAGGAGGCATGATATCAACCTGCTGACTAGTACAAGGAATATAGGGCACATCTGTGTAAGTTAGCTGCCTTGCTGGACTCACTTTGCTTGTGAGGCCAGAAGATGTGCTCTTGTGATTGTCAGCAAACTTGCAGCTTGTTTGGAAGGAGCTTAGAGGACTCCTCTCCTCAAAGAAGTCTCTGGGATCAGGGTCAGGATTGGGGTAAGTGTTAAAGACAGGGTCTGTATAAATAAAAGGAAAAGAGGAACTGCTTTGGGACTGATGTAACAATGTGGGATCCGCCTCTGGTTTGGAATGCTCCAGCTCGGCTGCAAAGGTCACCTCCACTGCAGAGTTCCTCCTCCTGCTGTCTAGCACCGGCTCAGACGCATGCACTCCATTCACATTTCGGTAGTACCCGCCACCATATGCTAGCCTCAAATCTTCCACCTTGAGAGAAAAGACACATTGGTGAAAGGAGAAAGCCATTTAGTTGGGGTAGGAGCAGGGATCTACATTAGCCTCGAATTTTGAAAAAGTAGTTTTTCACACAATCATTTTAATCCAGGTTCTGCTCCAGGATAGATAAATATATATAGAAAGGGTAGTAACTTATACCACATTCCAATTTATGTGTTAAAATGTACACATGACACTATTCTTTCTCAATGCCATCCCACTTCTGGACTCTGAATTTATGTACTTCAAATGTTTGGATTGGTAGCTATATGGCTATCAATGAACCAGGAGTCCTGCGTTGTTAGTCCTAACTCTGTCTCTGACTTGCTGTGTGACCTTAGACAAGTCTCCTAACCTTGCTGCTTCAGCCTCCTCTCTATTTTCTGTAAGATGGGGCAGAGGAGGGCTATGAGTGGCATGGAAGGATCATATACTAGATGGTCCCTTTCATCATTATACCTGATGCCTTTTGGATAAAGACCGTCTGTGACTTGAATGAAGCCATGAGAGTTTGTGAGACATATAATTATTTTTTTATGAAAAGCAAGGGAAAAATAATTAACAAGGCTCATACTATAAATTTCAAAGGAAGTTATCTCATAGTAGTAGGGAATCAACACTTTGTCTTTAAGTTATAAAATTACACAGCAAAAAATACTTTAAAACCTTAACCCAAGATCTTATACCTTCCTCTTAAGATTTTCATAGGTAAAAAAGCAGAGCTTTTATTTTTCAAAATTCAAAGCCATAGAAATTTATTTGGATCTGCATTTTGCAAGACGTTAGCAATACAGGTTGCAATTTGAGGATATGCCAGGTCCTTTCAGTCTATAAGGTACACACCAGTGGTAGTTTACTAAATGGTCTTCTATTGGCAGGTAAGACTGAGCTGACAGACCTCCTCAGGAGGCTAACCTACTTAAACAGAGTAACCTTTTTACACACTGGGATTCTGGCAGAATCCATTCTTGGAAGCATTTGAAATTTGGATGAATTACATTTATCTAAAGAAGTAGGAATTTTCAGAAAGCTTACTTGTTTTGACACATCAGAGAGGAGGTCTGGCGAGGACCTGCACTGTCGTTCATGGTACTGAGATGGATGATGCTTCCTGAAATCCCCAAACAGAGAAGTCATTGAAATGGCCTTCCTGTGAATACCAGGACACGTATAAATCTCAAAATGCAACTCAAAATCAACACGAGAGAAACAAAAGCATGTACCTTTCAAATGGCAAGCTCTTCAACCTGCCTTTTTTCCCGTATTCCAAAAGTTGCCTTTGAGTTCTTCCACTATTACAAGGAAAAGAAAAAACTATTAATTCCAGTCATAAGCCAATAGGCTATTAAAATTTGAAAGCCTCATTTGTTTTGAAACCCAAAGAGTCTCAATGAATGACATATGTTGTGAATTTTTGGCCATCACATTAATGATAATACGTACTTGCCCAAGGACCTGGCAGAGAGCAACCTCAACTCCTCGGAACCCAGCAATTTTTTTTTTTTTTTGAGGCAGAGTCTCACTGTGTTGCCCGGGCTACAGTGCCGTGGCGTCAGCCTGGCTCACAGCAACCTCACACTCCTGGGCTCAAGCAATCTTCCTGCCTCAGCCTCCCAGGTAGCTGAGACTACAGGCATGTGCCACCATGCCCAGCTAATTTTTTTTAATATATATATATTTTTTTTTTTAGTTGGCCAATTAATTTCTATTTTTAGTAGAGACGGGGTCTCGCTCTTGCTCAGTCTGGTCTCGAACTCCTGACCTTGAGCGATCCGCCCGCCTCGGCCTCCCAGAGTGTGAGGGTTACAGGCGTGAGCCACCGCTCCTGGCCTCCCAGCCATTTTTACAACACTTCTGAACAGGGATACACAACATCTAAAAATCTGGGGCTTTAAAACTAACATACTTTCCCTCAAAGGCCTTTTTTCTACCTCCAAATAAGAGTCAACTGACTCATATTTTACATAGTACTTCTAATGAGGTTATTTATCTGGTTTCCCAATCCATGGTAGAAGAAAAGCAGCTAACTAAACAGTACAAGAGGATTGCTCCAGTCAGGCATACACTAGCAAAGAAAGCCAGCTCCCTGCTGGGAGAAACAAAAGCCAAAAAAGAAATCACAAGAATAATAAAACCCAAAAAGTCTGGGCCATTTATCACTGAAGCGCAGGGCCTGACATGCCTCCCCCGCCCTGAGGCCATCACTGCACTACAGCTGCCTGCAAAGGATAATAAGTGATGTTTATAATAACTCAGGTCATTAAGAAAAGGGCAAAATATGCTCAGTATCATCTGTTTAGGAAGGCAGAGATTTGTAGAATATGGTCTGGAAAGATTCCATCAGAAATACATCAGTTTTTTAGATCTCAATTTTGACTAAGTCAGGATTCCACTATTAGAAAAATCCTTTATGTGGAAGCATTTGATCCACACTTTTTACCTTTAGCTAAGAGTTTTGAAAAGTTCTTCCAAAAAATTCCTAGGCTGGTGTGTTCAAGTAAAAACAAGATCTTAATTCAACCTCGCTTCTATTCCTCCAAGGTGTGACCTGCAGTGAGGAGCCTCCAGCGTCATATTGCCTAATCTTTTTAATCCCTTATACCCTCCAGCGCTTTCTCATTCTATCTTTTAATACCAAAACGATGTTGTTGAGCTTTCCTTTCCATGGCTTGCATATAAGTTGGATATAAGAGGGAAAACAGGCTTATTGAACATATATTCTCAAACTACATATGTCCCCCTGACCCTTGCTGAAATTCTGATCCCACCTTAGGTAGGATGTCCCCCTCCCTCTGCCTCCCAGTTAGGAAACATTGACTTAAAGTGTCACACAGAGAATGAGCAGTAAAGTGTATAATATTTGAGGTGACTGAAATGGATTATTTATGGCTTCCAGAGTTGGAACAACTCCTATGCCTCCCATGTTATTGAAAAGAAGCAATGTGTGGAGTTTGCCTGTGTGCAATATTTAATTACCTGTAGCGGAAACTTGAGCCCTTGCTGCAGAGTAGGGTTTTGGGCTTTGATTTGGGCTCTTCAGAAAGCCTAAAGAAAGCATGGTACTCCACGCAAGTCTTCCAGAAAGCCTTGCAGGCATCTCGGCTGGCCATGGTGAACTCCAAGGTGTCCTTGCACAGCACCTGTATAAACCAATTTCCATGAAGCAAAACATCCTTCAAGAATATCAAAGACCTTCAAATCCCAACCCTTCCAAACTATTGGTCCAGCAGCCCATGTAGCTTCTGATTTTCCACTTGGCTCCCTGTAGGCTTCACACCTACTAAAACCTAACGATTGGCAACCTTCCGAGGAACAGACAGGGCCACTGCTCACAAACAGAGCCTTCTCTAAGAAGCAAATCTTGCTTTGCACACTCCCCTCACCTTAAATGCTTTTTCACTTCCTCATCTCTGCCAGGAACATTTTTATGAAGTTGTAAATTAGGTTAAAATGAACATCAAAGGGCATCTTTTCAAGGTGACAAGAAGTTATAAATGACCAACAGGAAAGGGGAAGGAGAGGAGATTTCTTTACAGATGGAAGGGTTTATAGGATGATTACATGCACATGAGTCTTTTAATATACCAGCTAGAAACACTTCCTCCATATGCTGTTTTGTTCTACGATGTTCTGTATTGCTCACTTAGCTTATTCTAATATAGAGCTTGGCCTTCTATACCCAAAGTTCAAGTTTTCCCCATTCCCTGACTCCCTATATACTCCCATAGGCCCAAGGTTACACGGCATGCTTGCAGCCTTGTTTTCAGCAGCCCCATCAACCCACTACACTGACTCCCCTTTTCTTGTTCCTTTCTAGGTTCCACTATGTAGCCTCTGAGACTCTCCATGAGCTTCACATTGGATCCAGTCTCCTGAACTGCTCAAGTGAACACTTTTATATAAGGCCAAGATCCCGAGAATGAAGCCCAAACTGCTGGGTCTTCAGTAGGTCAACAATTAGTTAATACACATTTTTCATTTTTGTATGGTCATAAAAGAACATCCTTTCTAGCACCAATGTCTCATCTGTACAATGCAGCTTTGTGCAATAATTGCTTCTTTTGCTCACATGTATACCCCCTCCCACATCCTGCTTGGCTTTGGCATATGGTAGGTGTTCAATAATTTTTGCTTAATGAAAGTGGTGAAGATACTTTGTAAAATGTAACAGATAACATCAAATGAGTATGTCCTTAGTCCTGGATCTGGTCACTCCCATTTGAATCATCAAATCCCTAGTTTCCATGGAGACTTGCCTTTTAGCCCAGCTACCCCATTTTCCTATTACTTTATTCATTCTGAACTGCCAATCAGATTTCTTAGTGTTTTACCTTTAGTAAAAATGAGATTAAAGCTCCGGTTGATTTCTGTAGAGGCACAAGAAAAGGCACATTGCCCCTCAGGGCCAGCCAGCTTTCACCACTTGTATTTAAACCATTTATAGAAACAACCCCCAAATTCTAAGTGAACAGAAAGTAAAAAAAAAAAAATTAGAAAACTACTTACTAAGATGTTGGCATGGAGTTTGATAAGAAAATGCTTTCTCTTAAAACTCAACTTGCGAATTTTAGCCCAGTTGAAAGTATTGATCTTTGTATTTCCCTATAAAGAAACATGTAGTAGATTTCAGAATGTGTCAGCACGAGTTGGTTTATAAGACAGTGCAAACCTGATAGAAAATGCACTTCATGAATGGGACCACCCTTGAGCCATCACTCATGCAGATTGATCCTGTCACACTAGGTAGAAGCTATGGCCAAAGAGGGCATTCCAGGTGAGATACAAGGCTGCTTTGGAATGCAAGCAAGAAGGTGGATTTCTGGGGAAGATTCCTAGCCAGGACAGGGAGATCCCAATAGGAAAGGATTACTGTAATAGCATCTGTAATCTTGCCCCTTTCTCACGTTTCCAGATTCATCTGCTAAAAAAAAAAATGCCCTCTTTCTTTTGCCACTCCATGTGTTCAAATACCTTTAGTAGGCCTCACTGCCGGCATCAGGTCTTGGCTGTATCTCACTGCCCCGTTTATATTGAATATACAACCTACACTCCCACTGCCCCCCCGAAACACCGTTATATCCAACTCTGTACCTTTCTCCTGTAGTCTCCTCATTCTCCCTACCCAAAAAGCCTTCCATATAGTCAAGCCTTCTTGTCAGCTCAGATAGAACCTCCTCTAGCATATTCTATTTAATTACTGCAGGCTTCACCCATTCGTAACTCCTCTAAACTCATTTGCCTTTCCTGGTCTGCCCAAACAGCTTAGCTTTTCACTGGTTGTTGTTTGTGCAATAGGGAATCTATTCACAATGTCCAAAAATCAAAGGTATACAAAATGATATATATGTTAAGAAGTCTTACTCCTACCACTGGTCACTCCTAGTTCTGTCCCCCTCTATCTATTACCTACAGGTACCCATGTTTATTAGTTTGTCACGTATACTTGTCACACAACTAAAGGTTAAATATAATAAACTATCAACTACAAGTAAATACAATAAATGACTTCCTTTTCCAGCTGGTGGGAAGACTGAAGAGTGGAATCACTTTGGGACTGAACACCCAAGTTTGAGCCAAGATAACCCCCTCGAGCTGAAGGGCTTGAGAGGAAAGAGCTGTTACCCGTAACACCAGTACTCCCATGTGAGCAACAGCCAGGTGAATCTGCATCCCTTCACCATCACTGGCAGGGTGAGGCCTGATGCCATACATATCCAGCTTCCTTGCTATGTCCAGTAGCAGAACGTCAGATTCAGCTGGGCTCCTGCCACTGAAAAGGGAAAGAATTTATGAGCCTAATAAATGCAGTAAGAATGACACTTCCACCATAAGAGCTCCATGAGGAGCTCAGCACTTTCTTGAGCCTAAAGCTTCTCAGGCTTAAGGGCTTGCTTTTAAGAGGCTATCCCCAGCTTCAGTGTTCTCTACTTGGGGAAGCAGGTGCCTGTTAAAATACGTACATGTGCTTCTGATGAAAGTGCATGATCTTGCTCTCTAAACAGTCTTGGTTTGGTAAGTACTGGGTTTGTGCCAGATGCTTCCTATCTAGTTCTTCATGAAAGTCTCCCAGTTCAGCTGCATGACAGAAAAAGTAACATTTTTCACGTTACCATTTAGGAGTTAAGCAATAGAGCACCGAGCATACCCTCTGGCCTCCTTTATACAGCCCTTTCTTTGCAGTCAGTGCAGCCCCATGCCTCTCACCCCATGCTTTATGTATATTGATGTTTTTGCGGAGGCGTGGAGGGTGTAACTAGCTCTTTTTGAACCAGAAGCAGTGGGTTGTTATGAGGTCTCAGTATAGGAAGTCACAGACCAAGTGTAGGTCTTAAAGGCTCCAAGATTATAGTTGAATATTTTATTAGATTTTTCTTCTCCCGCATTCCATTTATGATCTCTCCTACTACCAATCAGCTACTGTTATAGGTTGAATTTTGTCCCCCTGACCAAGTTCATATGTTCAAGTCCTAACCTCCAGTACCACAGAATGTGACTATATTTAGAGATATGGCCTATAAAGATGAAATGAGGCCATTAGGGCAGGCCCTAATCAAATATGACTTGTATCGTTACAAGAAGAGAAAATCTGGACACACCAGGAATGTGAGCCAACAGTAAAAAGATCATGTGAGCACACAGCAAGGAGGCCATCTGCTAGCCAAGGAGAGAAACCTCAGCAGCAACCAACCCTGCCGACAGCTTGATCTTGGACTTCTAACCTCCAGAACTGTGAGAACATAGATTTCTGTCATTTAAGCCACCCAGTCTCTGATATTTTGTTATGGCAACTCTAGCAAACTAATACAGCCCCCTAATCTCACTCCATCCTGATGATATATTATCACGAAAGGGGAATATAAATGCCAACCACAACACAAGCCAGTCACAGCCAATTCATCACTCTGTAGACTGGGAATCTAGTAAATCCCCAGCTATCTAGAATCCCTAGTAGATGAATCATTTTGGGTTTTCCAAATAGCTGGCATTTTATCCATGATCATAATTTTACTCTTTTCTAGATGTCTCCAGTTTATTGTTATATACATCTATTACAGCACTATGCCTATAAAGGCAATCAAGGTAGTTAGGATTATCTGACCTTAACATAAATGGCCTCAGACTATTTTGATTTTTGGATTCTTTTTTCTTCTTTATAATTTTTATGCATCCTTCCTCTCTGTCAGATTTATAAGAATCACTTCCTGGTCATTGAAGTACCCTGAAGTCAAAGTTTAGAACATGTCATAATAAATTCAGACTTCTAATCTAACATAAAATAGGAACCCAGATATCCAAACCTGTTAGCATTTTATGTTCTATAAGAGTAAATAGACTCTCCATGGAATTCTGTGGTGCTCTCCTATTGAGTAAAATACATGGACAATGGGGCACCTACTTTGAGTACTGAAAGGCTGTTTTTTCCCCCTTCTATCTTAGTTTTCCATTTGTGTTTTAGATGGTATGCTCATTATTAGACAGGTGAGGTTTATATGTATATTTCAAAATCACAATATAATGAAAATCCCCATATAACAGTTTTTTAAAACACCAAAGCAATTACTATTTTCTTTCTTTCTTTATTTTTACCAATATTGATAAATGTACAAATCCCACTAAAATTCAATCAGGCTCAGATGGTTTCACTGATTAATTCTATCAAATATTCAAAAAAGAAATAAATATTTAATACCAATTCTTCACAAACTCTTCCAGAAAATAGAGGTAGAAATATTTACAAACTCATTCTATCAGGCCAATATTACACTGATACCAAAACCAGATAAAGACATCATAAGAAAAGTATAAGTCAATATCCCTTACGAATACAGTGACAAAAATCCTCAACAAAATACTAGTAAACTGAATCCAGCAACATATAAAAAGGATTATACACTATGACCAAGTGGGATTTATTCCAGGATTGTAAGATCAGTTCAACATAGGAAAAGTAATAAATGCAATACACTATGTTAATAGCAAACTAGTTCAACCTCTGTGGAAAGCAATATGGAGATACTTTAAAGAGATACAAGTAGATCTACCATTTGATCCAGCAATCCCATTACTAGGCATCTACCCAAAAGAACAAAAGACATTCTATAAAAAAGACATCTGCAATCGAATGTTTATAGCAGCACAATTCACAATTGCAAAGATGTGGAAACAACCCAAGTGCCCATCAATACATGAGTGGATTCATAAAATGTGGTATATATGTATACCATGGTGTACTATTCAGCTACAAGAAACAATGGTGATATAGCACCTCTCGTATTTTCCTGGATAGAGCTGGAACTCATTCTACTAAGTGAAGTATCCCAAGAATGGAAAAACAAGCACCACATGTACTCACCAGAAAATTGGTTTCACTGATAAACACCTAAGTGAACATATAGGAATAACACTTATTGGGCGTTGGGCAGATGGGAGGGGGGAGGAGGGGATGGGTGTGTGCAGTGCACACCATCTGGGGGATAGACACGCTTGAAGCTCTGACTCTGGGGGGGAAGGTAACACACGTAACCTAAATATTTATACCCCCATAATACGTTGAAATAAAAAAAAAGAAATCAATGCTATAATAGGGCTTACATTTGCCTAGTGTAGGTTGTCTCTCATTTTGTCTTCTATCCTATTTGATAGAAAAGTAGGAGTTGAAAGAAGTCTCATTTCTTTTTTTTTTTTTTTGAGACAGAGTCTCACTCTGTTGCCTGGGCTAGAGTGGGTGCCGTGGTATCAGCCTAGCTCACAGCAACCTCAAACTCTTGGGCTCAAGCAAACTTCTGCCTCAGCCTCCCAAGTAGCTAGGACTACAGGCATGTGCCACCATGCCCAGCTAATTTTTTCCATATATTTTTAGTTGGCCAATTAATTTCTTTCTATTTTTTAGTAGAGATGAGGTCTTGCTCTTGCTCAGGCTGGTTTTAAACTCCTGACCTTGAGCAATCCGCCCGCCTCGGCCTCCCAGAGTGCTAGAATTACAGCCATGAGCCACTGAGCCTGGCCAAGAAGTCTCATTTCTTCAGGCCTGAGATCACTAATCTATTTGAACCATGCCCCAAAGATATTACTTTGTCAGGAATGTGACAGTTCCACATGTTCTTCTAAGTTATTTTTGACCTCTTGGCTAATTAAAGGACTTTGTCTTTCGTAGTTACAATAATCTAAAAACAGAAAAGAGCTAATAACTTAGTTGTTTATATTCATAGATTAAGAAATATATTTTCTTTAAAAATCTCACCTGGTAAGAACTTTTCTCTGTAAATGCCATACACAGACATTCTAAAAGAATGCTACTCAATTTGTTCTATCCTTACCACAAGATCCCATGCCAACAAGATCACCATTTAAAATTGATTTGGCTGTAGTAGAGATCACATTTTCAAAATGATTTATATTAATATTTTGTAGCAGTAGGAGTTGGGATGATGTGCTGACATTCTTCCAACTGCTGAAATTGTTTTCCTTTAGAGTTTGCATTTTCTATTGCAAACTTTCTGTGCTTTATGACTATTAGAATTGCAAATCACATTGACCTTTTCTTAGAGTAATGGTCAGCATTGAGTGTTTTCAGAGAACATGAAAATGTAACTAGCGGATGAGGTAACATGTTTCTTTAAGGACTTAGGTACATGAAGACAATTAACTTCAAAACACCCATTTGCTTATAATGAAATGACAAAGGGCACTGTGATGTGACTATCTTAAATTATAAGCACCTCAAAGGTGAGAGAATAAAGTAATCTGTAGGTTGCCTATAAGAGTGAATGGGTCCTTGATACTTTTTGATGGATTGAAAGAGAGAAGCGTTTACCAAGTCCTGACTTATTGAAGAACTAGACGCTTAGCTGTCTAGTTTTTTAAGGTCTGTTTTTATCGTCCCACAGGATCATAGAACTTGAGGCAAGATTATCAAATCACCTTGTTCAATGATTCTCAAAGTGAGAGGTGGAGGACAGACAGCATTGCTATATCACCTAAGGAAACTTTTAAACAAATACATAACCCTACACTCCCCTTTCCCCAGACCCTATCATCCGCATTCGCATACATCTCCTTGAGGATGTATATTCTAACAGTCTTTACAGGGATGTATCAGATTGAGAGAAAGGTGCTCTTAAGAAGACGGGGCTGCACTTACTAAAATCTCACCAGGTGATTTTGATATGACAGTACCAGTCTTCTACTTGAAAACCTCTGACTTAATATATTTTCTCCCTTTGTGTAAAATTACAATTCAAACAGCCAGAAAGAATTTTGAAAATATTCAGAAAAGTCTACAATTTATTTTTCAGTGGACCTATTTCATTGTTTCACTTTAAGGGCCACTGTGTGAAATGTATTATTTTCCATTTAGAACAAAAGTCCTATTGCTTTTTCCAATTTTTAGTGATTTATTTAGTGTAGAAACTTAGGGAAATTTAAACTTTCTATAAAGCCCTGCATACATATGTACATATACATGTACATACATATATAATTTTTTACTACAACCCTTGATATAATAAGGTATTAACATATGAAGACCTCATTAATAGTTTCTGTCCAATAAGTAAAGAATTTTGTAAATTTCTCTAAAGTTTATAGACACAGACACAGAAATGGTTTTTTTCACTTGACTCTAATGTTACTCAACAGGTTCATTCAGCCTTTATTAAAAGGATCAAATTGGACAGAGTCATCTTTTCTTTTCTGCCTTCATCCCCAGCATCTTATTCTGTTTGTTTCGATGTGTTTATTTTTTTAAATTGTGATAAAATATACAAAACATAAAATTTACCATTTTAACCATTCTTGAGTATACAGCTCAGGTGCCACTAAGGACATTCATATTGTTCTACAGTCATCACCACCACCCATTTCCACAATTTTTTTCATCTTGCAAAACTGAAACTTTGTATGTGTTAAACAATAACTGCCTGTCCATCCCTTCCCCAGCCCCTGGCTACCACCACTCTAACTTCTGTCTCTATGAAGTTGACTACTCTAAGAATCTCCTTCCTATAAGTGGAATCCTATGGTATTTATCCTTTTGCATCTGGCTTATTTCACTTAGCATGTCTTCAAGATTCATCCATGTTGTAGCATGTGTCAGAATTTCCTTTTTAAGGTTGAATCATATTCCATTGTATGTATATACCACATTTGTTTATTCATTCTTTTGTTGATGGATACTTGGGTTGTTTTCACCTTTTGGCTATTGTAAATAATGCTACTATGAACATGGGTGCACACATATCTATTCAAGTTCCTGCTTTCAGTTCTTTCGGGCATATAACCAAATGTGGAACTGCCTAGTCTGTTACTCTTAATACTCTCCAGTTTTGGAACTCAATTAGCCTGCAAGCACTGAAACAATGATTGATATCTGACATAACCTCTGGCTGGATGGTAACCCAATCTGAAAGAGAAGTGACCAATAAAACAGGGTGAATGGAAAAGACTTTAGATTCACAGGCAATTTAAATAAGAAGAATTTAAAGAATTAAATTTATATAATAAGAGAAAGTGGTTTATAGATACCATATCTCAAAAAAAGAGAGATCTATAGAATAAAATTCCAAGGAAACTGATTTTGTTACATTATTGCTAAATGCCACAAATTTAACAGTCTGATCATTTAAAAATACTACAGTGTGAAGTTTAAGGCACAATGATTCCTAATTAGTGTTTTAATAAGTGTGTTAGCACTGCCTTGTGCCATTCTGGAATGTCACTTATGGCAAATTAAGGGACACTTTCTCTCCCTATTTTCCATTAGTATTTTAATGCTAGGAGGTGGGAAAAAGCTGATCCATATTCAAGAGGAAAGGAGGGAAAACAATAACAAATTGGCATCTCTTCTGTGAATTGCCCCACAGGCCAAGCATTTTTATGTTCTTAATCATTATTAAATGACTTAACATGACACCCAGAGCCTGGCGAATGATTGCATCCTGACATGAGAACGAATTACAAATGAAATGAAAGATCAAGCCGTATTAGAGGACTGCCTCTGGGAAATGAAAATCTTTAATTCTCTTTTATTATTGACATTTATTTGGCTGCCATGAATAACAACATAGCAAAGAGATTCAGCTATGCTTGTGCACTGAATAGCTTATCCCAGGGCTCAAAACTGCATTAACATTTATCATGTTTGCTTTTGTAGCTGACACCACTGAACAGATTCTCTATCCATCTTGTATTTACCATGCATTGCAGATATAGCGCATCCTCTAATTTAAGTTCATTTTCATATGGTAGGAACAGCAAAGATTAGCCAGTGTCTTTCCTCAAATAAATTCCTGCTTGTAAGCATTCCTAAGAATGGTTTAATAGATTTAATAAAGAATAAAATGAGTTCACAAGGAAATTCAGTCACAGGATGGGGAGGCTAATTTTCAATTTTGGGAGAATTGTGCAAATTCACAATGAGGAAGACACTTGGGTACAATATGTATATCTGGAATATAAAGCCTTAAAATGAATGTTTCCAAAAAGAGAAACCAAATAGTATTTAATGAACCTCAAGGTAGTACTACATTTATTTTAAGAAGTCTGCATGTTTTTCACTTTTTAAACTGCTCATTTCTAAAACAGGAATAGGCCACATACAGGAAGAGAGAGCAATTCAGATAGTTTGCATCAATGCATGGATATCCTTTCAAAGTTCATTTTTTTTCTCTCTTGTACAAATTAACAACATGGCTTTCCTTGCCATAATAATAAAAGATTACATAGTACCTAGTGCCTTTGCTTACACGATCGTCTTTGACTGGAGTGCCCTCCTCTCTTCAAATCGTTTCTAGAACTTAAGGCTTAGCAAGGATATCAATATATCTTGGGAAAGCCACTGAACATCTCTGAATCTTGTTTGAAAAATTATTTTTAACTTCTCTTTCTTTGTAATGCTTTAATTCGGGATAATTTCAAACATATACACAAGTGGAGATAATAACATCTTTTTTCAAGCTTTAGTGATCTCCTCTGAGTCAATACAATCCATACAGTTTGCACTAATAAATAAGTGTAATTACACTTGACTTAGTACTCACATTTTATGAGTATGAATTTCATTTCCCAGTTAGATCTTTAAGGCTCATTTCTTATATTTCAGTGTTCACCAGAGTACTGAACAAACACAAAGGTAATATTAATAATTGCTACCATTTACAATATTTATTAATTAACTGATTGGTTTTAACCTGGATGGTTCAGACAGAATTAAAAGGGTTATATTTTGGCTTTAATAGTAGGTAGCATCATATAAACAGTATTAATCATTTTAATCAATAACATGTTTATTTACTAGATAAAATTCCCATTTTTTTATGAGTGCTATAAAATAGATGGCTGAGTAAAAACAAAAATGAAAATTTCTTCTTGAAGGAAAATCTGCGGAAGTTAACTTATTTCTGGATTTTATTTATTCATAATTGAGTAAATTTATTTCATTTTATTAGTAAAATATATATATATATATAT
>CAUYRT010038481.1:0-19048 GCA_963574885.1 Lepilemur ruficaudatus
TTGCTGTAACCGCGGGGTATCATGGGATGAAATAAAATGCTGAAACAAGATGCCAAAGAAAAATGCTGAAGGGAACCAATCAGGGGCAAGGTGGAATACAATGTGACTAACCAACCACAATAGAGCTTGGGTACGTGATCAGAGGCAGCGAACCAATCATTGTACTAGGTGAATGCATGATCAACGCGTGGACGAGTTGTTACCGCGTGAACAGCTCGCATAAAACCCTCCCTCCCACACTGTCTGGGGTCCCTGCCCAACAAAGAGGCCACTGCGTTGGTGCTCTGGGGCTCGGACCCTAGCTCGAGCTAGTCAATAAACTCCTCTTGCCGATTGCAGCCTCGGAGTCTCTGGTCTCTCTGTTCGGTGGTACTGCGAATCCCGACCTAACATTCCAAAATGAATTTTCTGTAGACTCATAGTTACCAACTGTACTAAAATTCTTTAATTTAGGATAGTATGATAGTAGATACTGTCCATCCATTATGGACTCAAACATTTAACTGTATCATAATTTATGTTGAGATACTATGGTTTTTAGTATCCTCAGTTAAATTGCCTTCATAATAAATACATTCTTGACTTGTGAGACATCAGTAGATATCTGTACATTGTGTTGTTCAAACAGTGCAGAGCTCCACCCTACAGGATAATAGAGTAGTGGCTTCCCTGTAAGACGTGGGTGTGCCAGCTGCTTTTGTGAATGGAAATTCTGAGGCGGGTCAAATTTCTTAACTTTAAGAATTTTTCTTAGGGGGTCACATGGTAATCTTTTTACATTTAACAGAATAAATGTGGGCACGAGGATTTTGGGTGGAATTTTCATTTTGATGCAATATTTCTGGTTTCTGAAAAAGTAAAAGAATAATTTTAAGTCCTCAAAACAAAAAAAACTTTAAAAATTCCATCAGTCCAGTAGTGGACAACAAGTGAGAGGAAAGAAAGTCAAGAGCTAAGACAGTGCAGAACTTTATTTAGAAACATACAGTGAACACAGAAGAGTGCTTGTTCTCTGGAGGGTTTTCTATTGAAATTGTGGTGTCATGCAACTCTGGCTAGAAGAAAAAACGTGTTTGTTTTTTTTTAAGTTCCCCTAATGAAAGGAATTACAGCAGTTTGTCAGTTTGTGAAAGCATCAAGGCATGGTATCCTTTGACTTTTTATCTGCAAAGCGTAGACACTCTTAGCGTAGAAATGTAAGTGTGTTGGCTTTTGGCTCTAGTGAGAACTTCATTAGGAAGGGAAAAACTTGGGAAGGGAATTGTACTACAATTTGAATTAAACACTTGCCAAAGAATCTGAAGCCAGCCTGAGGTTTATTGTTATGTTGAGTGACCCAAGACTTCCACCACTTCTTGTGGAGGGGATTAGCTGTTGAACAAATTTGCAAGTACAGCATGCAGCTTTGTCAAATACCTAATGACATTTCTTTTCAGGGCTCTCTTGACTTTATACTGTTTAAATATCCTCAGTTGTCTCTTAATTTGCTTTCCTTTCTTTAATTCCTGTCAGATCTGAAAGTAACTTTTACATAATCAATTCCCTTGTCTAGGTTTCTTTGGTTATTACTTTTGAGTTGCTCCATATAAGTTGGTGTGTTAGTAACTTCCTTATTTTATGTTTTCTTTTCTTGTTTAACATGGTTTCATAATCTGCACAGTGCCTTTTTATTATTAGGATTGTTATGCAATAAAAATCCCAATTGACTTCTTTTTGTTTCGCTTTTTTTTTTCTTTGTAGGCTAAGAAATGGCATTTCAGAAGGCAGTGAAAGGAACTATTCTTGTTGGAGGAGGTGCTCTTGCAACTGTTTTAGGACTCTCTCAATTTGCTCATTACAGAAGGAAGCAAGTGAGTAACAGTACATGTATTGATTATAATATGCAACTTAAATCTGCTAAAGAGCTGTAGATGGGGTGTGTGTACACTAATGATTTTGTTGAGAAATTACTTTTAAAGTTTCTCAGTTTGATCTGAAAGATGCTAATTTAGAATCGTTCCTTAATGATCTTTGAGAACTGTGTGTATCTCATTTTTTTTTTTTAAGTGAATTTCTTTTTCAGGAAGCATTGTTTGGCCTCTGTTTTGGCTCTTTGGTTTTTAAAAGACTGCTTCATTTATGAGTGCCAGGGTTTATTCATTTAGACTTCCCTTGTCTAATTCATCGAAACGTCTGGATACCTCCTATGTTCCGGCCAAAAGTTTGTTCTATTAGAAGGCAGGCGGCTGAGAAAGGACATGGAAAAGAAAAGGCCTAACTGAATCTTAGTTTTATTTCTTAAAGCTTTGGTTATTTATGTAATATTACCTTGTATGAGGTGATACAAGGTAATGGAAGAAAGCCATGAAAATGAGATTGGTATGAAGTTTCCAAATAATTTAAAATGTTCAGTTTATTTTCATTTTATTTTTTTCCTTTGCACTACAGCTGTGCCTTCCCATGGTTCAAATGGATGCCAGGAAATAATTTTGCTGAATGGTTTTGTTCTTTTCAGGCTTGAATTGCTGGCAACCATCTCAGTAGTTAGTATCAGTCTCTTGTCGTCCCTCCCCTATGTCATCAGGGCGTTTTGTGATACCTGCTTGGTAATGTGTTCCTTTTGCAAAGATGAAGGTGAAGGAATTTGCTAAGCTCTGTGTAACTGGGTGATCCATGAGCTACTCAGTTTCTACATTTTTGTGGGTCCCTTTAAGCTGTGGATTATCTTGTACTTGTTTCTGTTTCTTTGTGCTACAGGGTGGTAGAGCCAGGCACATTGCTTGGAATCCCATATCCTGAAAGGTACCGCTTCAAAACACACATTAGGAAGTGTCTACGTGCAGGCTTATAGTTGTAAAAACAAGATCATTTTTATGTGCTTCCTCCTAAAGATGGAGGATATAGACTAGATTGTGTTAGTCTTTCTTTTGTGTTCTGAACAGTATGCACATTGCACTCAAGGTATCCTAAGATGGATATTATTATTTTTTTAATTAACACATAATAATTGTACATATTTGTGGGGTACATAGTGATGTTTCAATACATGCCATGATATTGTTGGCTGGTTGACTTGCTGTTGAATCTCTTCCTCACCCATTGATTGTGCATAGTGCACTATTTCTTTTAAAAGAGTGCCTTGGATTCTTAAAAGTAAGAGTGAAAAGAAGTTGCTTCTGCTGAGGCTATTTCAGAAGTGCACTTGTCTCTGGGACATGGGTGTTAAGGGATTAGGTTACTTCTGCCATCTTTACCAGCGCTATCTGAAATGATACCGGAAAATGCCAATGCCAAAGGTCACGATATCTAATATGATGAGTTGTTGCTAAATTTATACGTGGTATATATTTTTTAACCACAGTAAGCATGTTCTACTTCAGAGTATATAGCTTAACTTTGTACTTCCATAATACTGTTTCATTTTTTGTGTGTGTTTGATTTCTCTCTAATAATTGACCTTACAGAATAGAATAAACAGAAGATTAAGAAATCAAGTTAGGGGTGGATTTTAGTCAGTAAAAATCAAGGGCCTATTGATTCCTGGGACAGTTTGTCATTTTATCCTTCCTAACTTAGACATCCTGACCACCCTAATAGCCAAATGAAATGGATATCAGCAGCTTAAAGTCGTTTATAATTTTAACCTGACAAGTTCTGTTGAAAAAAATTACTACAGGCATATTCAGTCAATGAGTTGCATAAGAAATCCAATTCTACATTTTTTTTTTTTGTGGTGATTCTTATCCCTTTAAGGCATTGCCATGAGCATGTATTTTGGGAGTAGCAGGTGCGATTGTAGCCATAGGGATTGGTAAAAATAAATAAGTAAAAGCAAGAATGAGACAGAGGAAACAATTTATTTGAGCCATTGACATAAAGTGACCACGGGCCTTCCTTAACTCAGCTGTCCTCTCTCGGAAAATATCTGCCAATCAGAGCCATTCTAGGGGGAGAATGTTGCTGACTTCAATAGTCAAGAAAAGTCTAGCCTTTGAGACACATTAATTGGCTACATTTTTGTTTGTGCAAGCTGAGGCCTTAAATGTGACTAGATATGCTCCATTTTTCTGCAGAGTGATGCTTAAAGTATTGGCTTCTGTGTTTTTATGTTTTTTCCAATTTTCTCAGATGATTTCAACTGATAAACTGCCTTCTATTAAGAATGTTGGTGTTGAAACCCCAAGATACTGACATCCTAGAAAGCTGTGCATTGACCTTAACTTCTGACACACTTTGCTGCGTTGCCACACTCTGTGTCTTCTTGTCCTCTGGCTGGTGATCGTTTGGTACTCCCAGTACGAAACTTCTTTCCTAAAATACAGGCAGGAGCTGTATTCTCAATACAAATGGGTTGATTCTAAAAGTTGGTAAATTGTTAAAACATGTTTGGTGATGGGATAATACTGTAGGAGTGTTTAGGTGCCAGGTCAACTCACTAAAACTTTTTAGGTCAATTCTACAGTTAAATTAGCTTGTATTTGCAAGAAAAATGATTGTATCTATTTTTTTTTTTAAAAAGTAAACAGAAAACACAATGTAATAAAAAAATGTGGATTTATTTACCTTTAACCCAGTTGCTTGAATTCAAGCCACTGTAGATGAAGGGATAGAGACCTTTGTGGAGACTGGTGTTTCTGGGCACAGGGGAGGGGTCAGAGGTGGCAGCAGCAGTGATTCTTTTGTCTTGTTTTTTTTTTTTTTTGAAGCAGAGTCTTGCTCTGTTGCCAGGCTAGAGTGTCGTAGTGTCAGCCTAGCTCACAGCATCCTCAAACTCTTGGGCTTAAGCAATCCTTCTGCATCAGCCTGCCAAATAGCTGGGACTACAGGCATGAGCCACCATGCCCGGCTAATTTTTTCTCTATATATTTTTCGTTGTCCAGCTAATTTCTCTCTTTATTTTTTTGGGAGAGACAGGGTCTCACTCTTGCTCAGGCTGGTCTCAAACTTCTGACCTCGAGCAATCCTCCCGCCTCAGCCTCCCATAGTGCTAGGATTACAGGCATGAGTCACTGCGCCTGGCCTCTTTTGTCTTACTTTACTTCATAGTGTGGCTTTCCTTCACACAAGCGTGTTGTTCACATTTATCTTATTTATGTTTATCAATGATGTATAGTGCCCACTCTTAAGCCAAGTGAAACCTAGAGGTCCAGAGTTAGAAGGTCATCATTGCCTAAGGAGAGAGCTATTATTATTATTAATCTTTTGGAATGGGGTAGTCTGAATCTTCAATTCCATTGCGGAAGAAGATGAACGTTGGCTGATTTCTTTTGTGTCCACCCACGAGGAAGGAGGTTTGTGGCCACATGTGGCATCTGTCTTCCAGTCCTTCTTTAGTTATGCACAAAGGGGTTTTTAGAGTGGTCTCAGAGTGACTTCTTCTTCCTTTCATTTTCCACCTCCCTGTATTTTCTCACCCATAAGTTGGTGACTAAGTTTCCACAAGGCATCTTGATTTTTTTTCCCTCCTCCCAGACCAGCTGTATGCTGAGGGACAGCAGGCTGAGTACTGGGACATAAGCATTCTACACTCCCTTAAATCTGTCTGGGGGCAGAGCAAGCAGACACCTCTATAGGCGTATGGAGATTTTTCGAGAGCAGGTTGACTGTGATTCACTGTTTAGTTTAGGTTGGTTTAATAATAAGCTTTTAGTTGGAAGGGACTTGGAGGACATCTTATCCAATGTAACACCCAGTCAAAGGAAGTATCAATCACTTTTGGGGGAAGCCTCATTTTTCTAATTCCAAGGTGGTGAGAGGAAAATTTAAGTTAGGAGAGGAGGCCTCAGGGTACTTTCAGAACAGGTAAACCTTCATGAGGAGCAGAAGTGGAGAGCCTTGAGAGTCGGGGCTGCATGAGGGTTCCTCAGGAAGATGGGAGGAATGGGGGCGGCCAGCGAGAATGCAGCAAGAACAGGGCAGGAGTACAGGGATTTAACGCAGGGTGGCCCTGGTCTTTTCATTATAGGCCAAGGGCATTGTTTGAAACTTTTTTTTTTAAACTCAACATTTATTTCATACCTTTTAGGTCTTAACTGGAAAAATCGATGTGATGGTGTGGGCTTCTTTTTAACCCCAGTGGTGTGGTTGATACAACAAAAATCTATTTAGGTCTGAGGTGGGCTCTCTTGAGTAACACCTGCTGGGTTTGTTCCTTCCATTACTCACTCTGAAGGGCTGGTGGGCCTTGAGAGCTGACTCTGAGGTGCAGCCTGAGAACCGCGGAGAACTCTCTCAAAGCCCGATGTGAAAGACTGTCCTCTTTATTTTTCCCGTACCATAAATAGGCAGGGAGTGGGCTTCAGCACATGGAAACCAAGATCTCTTTTTAGTGGGAGGAGTGATCTTATTAGAATCAGGGAATTGATCGATGTTCCATTCAAAAGCAGTGTAACAGAAAGGCCAAGAGCATGATCTTTGGAATAGGCTTTGCAGACTGCCTGCATCTATTACCTAGATCTGCTTCTTTCTTTCTTTTATTTTTTATGTTTCCTCATCTGTATTTACTTATTTATTTTCCCTTCTATCTTTAGTTTCATGTCATAAAACACTAGAACTTATTCTTTCCATCTAGCTGTAACTTTGTATCCATTAACCAACCTCCCTGTATCCTCTCCCCCACCTTTCCCAGCCTTTAATACCCACAATCCTACTCTCTACTTCTGTGAGCTCAATTATTTTTTTGGCTCTCACGTGAGTGAGAACATGCATATTTATCTTTCTGTCTCTGACTTATTTCACTCAACTTATAATGTCCTCCAGGCTCATCCATGTTGCTGAGAATGACAGTATTTCATTCTTTTTAATAGCTGAATAGTATTCCACTATGTGTATAGAACACATTTTCTTTATCCACTCATCTGTTGATAGACATTTAAACTGATTCCATATTTTGGCTATTGGGAATAGCTAGCTCTATGTCTTAATAGTTAAGCAATTATGGGCAATTTTCTTATATTCTCTGGGCCTCATTTCTGCCATCTGTAAAATGGGGATAGCAGTGGGACTTCCTTCAAAGGATTGTTAAATAGCAGTGAAGTCTGGAAAAATTCCTGGAATATAGGAAGCTTTCAAAGTGCTATTATGAAATTCCCATTTTGAATATAAAATGTGTTTGTAGTTAGCAAAAAAGTTGCTCTTGTCCTTGTATTCAGGGATACCTTGTTAAGACTATGAGATTAGTAGCAAATGGTATATGCTTTATGTGAGGTTGTAGAAAATGGCTCCAAAACAGGTATACAAACACTCTTCTGTTTTCTCCTCACTGTCTGATCTGAGAATGAGCTAGGTGGGCAAACCCAATTATTGACATAAACTCTTTAACTGTTGTAATAAATTCCTTGAATGTCCCACTGTTTCTTTCTTTTTCTATTTAGGCTTATATGAATTATGGCAGACTTGATTTATATGGCTGATATGTTCCTAAAAAGTAACATGAATATAGTCTTTTTGACAAATTAATATATAGTACAGTGCTATGCATTGGAATTCTATGGTGAAACATTTTTGAAAAACAGGTAATATTGGAAAAAAGGCTCTAACTTTTTGGGAGGGTAAGTCTGAAATTTCATGTATCATTTTAGCTTGAAATGGAATGTAATTAAACTTATTTCTTCTTTCCCAAAGCCAGTGATGTTAGAGCATGTGATGTAGTAATAGTTGCTGATGACAGGATCTTCATGCTTTGCAAAATAGCCTTTCACTTTGTAAGAGACAGCAATTCACTATACTTGTGAGTAGCTCACAAAATACCACAGTTCATTTTATCATATGTGTTAAGGGAATATGAAAAAAATGATAGCAGTGATGTGTTAGGTGAGTTGAAATACACTTAAACCTATACTACCTTTATTGTTAGTATTATCAAAACCCAGGAGAAAAAATATTTATGCTAATGAGTGGCAGAGTGAAGCATGGACAATTAAAATCCCCACAGATTTTGAGAACATTGTTTTAACTTGTAATTTCAGTCTCTCCTTTCAATGTATTATTATTATTTTTATTTTTTTAATTTTTTTTTTTGAGACAGAGTCTCACTCTGTTGCCCAGACTAGAGTGCCCTGGCATCAGCCTAGCTCACAGCAACCTCAAACTCCTGGGCTCAAGCAATCCTTCTGCCTCAGCCTCCTGAGTAGCTGGGACTACAGACATGCGCCACCATGCCCGGCTCATTTTTTCTATATATATATGTTTAGTTGGCCAATTAATTTCTTTCTATTTATAGTAGAGACGGGAGTCTTGCTCTTGCCCAGGCTGGTTTCGAACTCCTGACCTTGAGCAATCTGCCCGCCTCAGCCTCCCAGAGTGCTAGGATTACAGGCGTGAGCCACCGTGCCCGGCCTCAATGTATTATTTTTAAGAATTCTAATAAAACAGTGCTTTTTGATTGATAGTACCAGTGACTCCAAAGTTAAGTCAGTAGCCAAAGATAAGATTGGAGAAGAAGCAAAACACAGAGTGATCAAATCTAGTCCAAATAAGATCTACTTTACGATTTATTTTAATAGACCCCCAAATGAAACACACTTAGCTTCCTGAGTGTGTCTGTTACATGAGTGTGACTGGGTTTTGGTGAACCTGTTGTTGTGCATGGGTTGTGAAAGCTTTCAGATTTCCAATTTCTTTATAGAGTAAGGACAATGTCACTTTATTCATAGGCTTTTTTGCCCATGAAGTATATGTCATATATATTGTCAGTTTATACAAGTTGATGATTATAATACCTGGCACATAGCAGGTCTTTAGTATCTGTTATGCATCTTTCCCCTTCCTCTGATATAGGATATGAATATTTGAAAGAGACCTAGCTTTATTACGCATAATAAGAAAGACATAACACCAGATTTCTTTTAAATAGCTGAGCTTTTGGTTGGCATACTTTTGCTTGTATTGATGACTGGACAGAGAAACTGGTAAAGGGTAGAGAAACTTGAAGTTCAAATGAATATTGATTGAAGAGAAATTAAAATTATAAGCACAGCATCTAGGATATGATGTCAGTTAAGAAACAACTTAAATTACAAAAATTCCACTTAAGGCCAGGCGCGGTGGCTCACGCCTGTAATCCAAACACTCTGGGAGGCCAAGGTGGGAGGATCGCTTGAGGTGAGGAGTTTGAGACCAGCCTGAGCAAGAGTGAGACCCCCGTCTCTACTAAAAATAGAAAAAATTAGTCGGGCATGGTGGCGCATGCCTGTAGTCCCAGCCCCTCGGGAGGCTGAGACAGGAGGATTGCTTGAGCCCACGAGTTTGAGGTTGCTGTGAGCTAGGCTGACGCCACGGCACTCTAGCCTGGACAACAGAGTGAGACTCTGTCTCCAAGAAAAAAAAAATTCCCCTTAAGTGTCACCTTTCAGCAGCATCTTTGATTGGATATAACAACTTGTTTATTTTTTGAACACTCTTAACGTCTTTGAGAATTTAATCTCAGTGAGAAACATTCTCCTGGTTCTTAAACTAAGGATTATCTGTGGGTTTGAAATCAGTATAAATCTTCTTGAGCATCGATGTAGCTGAAATTACCACATGACACATTTGCTTTGTTTTTGCTAGATTGCTTTTAACTTTGTGAGTCAATTTACGTTACCAGACTTGCTTGTTCTTCCCAAGTAATATTCCATCTCCAGAGGCATTTTTCATAGGCTTATAAGCAGTCTTTCTCTTGAAAAGAAAAATCTTATCACGTGCTATAAAAATAAATATTCCTAAACGGTCTTCATTATTATTGATTTCTAAAAGTTCTTTCCTTGAGCATAACTGAAACTTTGTGCCCTTTGACCAACATCTCATTTTCCCCCTGCCTACCCCATCCGTGCCCCTAGTAACCATTCTACTCTCTGCCTCTATGAGTTTGACTGTTTTAGCTTCCACATATAAGTGAGATCATACAGTATTTGTCCCTGTGTGTGGCTTATTTCACTTAGCGTAATGTCCTCTAGGTCTCTCTATGTTGTTACAAATGTCAGGATTTTCTTCTTTTATAAGGCTGAATAATATTCTATTGTGTGTATTTCTGTATCTATTCATCCCTTATGGACATTTAGGTTCTTTCCACATCTCGGCTATTGTGAATACATTCTTCATGTGGCATCTAACGCTGTAGTTCCTGCCTCAACATTAAAATCTACAAAAACGGCCATTTTTGAAAGTGGAAAGAGGAACTAGTGGTTGTGTGTATGAAGGTGGATAAAGAACTAGTCGTTGAGTAAAGGGCTTCTCAGTTCTACCTGCCTGCTTACAGAGCCATCGGCATCAGCATCATGTCAAACGTGAAGGTAGAACTGTCTCTGCACCATGGCTTTCTGGGGCTTGCATTTGATGGTCTGTCCTTTTGCAGCTTTATCTGTGTAGATTTATTTTTCTGTAATTGATGGGGCCTCACCTATCAGGGGAAGATTCAGAATTACGTATGGACTATATACAATGTCAGCGAGCTGTAAATCTTGGGTTGTAATGCTAAGCATATCTCATACTTGTGTATTAATTGGAGTAAGCTAATTGGTGTAATAAACAACCCCCAAAGCTCAGTGCCTTATCACAATGAAGGTTTATTTCTTGCTCACATTACAGTTCAATGTGCATAGGTGGGGGCCCTATTTCTTGCAATTATTCAGTGACCTGTATAGGTCTCTTTAGTCTTAGTGGATCTGCTCTAACGTAGGGCTTTGCTGCCCCATTGGGTCATTTCCACCCAGCTCTATGGGAGGGTGGGAATTGTAATCCAGCAGTGTTCTCTGGAAGAAGAGAAAAAGTTTTGTTAAGCATCCAGCCATTACATATGTGTCTTGAATTTAGTTTCTTATCTAGTTAACAAATGAGTTGTGTTTCTTTTGATGAGAGTTTTATTGTTAGGGCTATGCCAAAGACTGTTTCATTCATTTGCTTCTCTTATTTAGAACCCTGTGCATAGATTCCTGGAAGAACTGTTTTTCTCCTAGAAACAAAACTAAATTTGTTGGGAATGTGTCTGATATCTAAAGCTTGATGAAGATTCTGAATACTCTGTATTTTAGATAAGGCCAGTTGAAACTATTCTTAACTACTCTATATGGTTAACGGTTTCTTTGCAGGCATGTTTCATCAAAGTACTAAAATTATGCAGACAGAGCTGGAAATGTTCTCTGAAGAGCATCCTATCATCTTCCTTATAATTTTGGTTTTTATTTAACACTTAGCCCCCAAAGTGGGGCCATGGCAATATCTTCGAGTTATAACTCACATCAGGCCTTCGAGGAGTTTGTGATGCTGTTTTGTTGCTGGCATACAAAATCAGTGAGGTTAACTGTACTTCTATAGGTCACTCAGTGAGTCAACGACTGAGCTATGATTAGCGTTGACAGCTGGTGAGCTGCTAGGCTGTTGCTAACTGAGCAACATTGACATTCATTTTGATTTGACTTTGCATTTCATTTTCAACTATTTATTCATTTTAAGGCCTCTTTAAGAAACTTTTTAGGGATATTGTGGGACTGAGGAAACTTTCTATAAATGCTTTGAGGAGAGACCTTTAGCTTTCCTCTCCCCTGTCCCCATGTTCCAGATGAGTAGTTAAATTATGTTTATACTAGGAAAGCTTCTTCTAGGTAGTTTTGTAAATTAAGAAGGAAATAGATGCTTTAAATAGAAGTTAGGCGATCCCAATTTAGCTTATTTATTTTGCCATTTGTGATTTTTCAACAAAGAATTTCTTAGAACTAATTTTATGATACTGAGTACCAACTAGAAAAATTGTATTTAAATTTGATGAAATAATTCACAGAGAAGCGGAGAGTATGTATCACAGATTTGAACAAAAACTATTTCGAACATAAGGTTAAAGTGTAGCTGAGTGCCATCTGGATTATAAAGCTTGGAACTGGTCATTTGGCTCAGTGGTCAGCATTTTGTTCACCTGAGAGGGATGGGGGAGAGTGAGCACTGTTTCCGTTCTGGATCCACTTCCAGATGTATGCTTTAGGGAGATTTTTAAGGAAAAGTTCTGTTTCGTAGAACCCTGGGTATCAACTTAACTGTCCAGTGTGGCTAACTACAGGCTAGGACTTCTGGTGTCACTGCCTACCATCACTAGTTCTGCATTGCTGGTGCCAGAACGGCTGGCAGATCCAGGGGTTTAAGTAACCCATAATATATAGGGAAAAATGACCTAGCAGAGCTGAGGATGCTCAATTTAGAGTTAACCCTGGGATCCAATTCTGATTCTCTTAATTACTTGCCCAAGGGATAACTAAACTAGGTTGGCCTACTGGTCAAAGGATTACTCCTTTCTATGGTGATTTTGAGTGAGACCTAAGGAGCTAGCCTATTAGAGTGTGTGGGTTAACAGCCTCTAGACAAGTAACAGTTCTGTCTCTACTTCCCTCTCTGTCTTCCCCAACCCCAGGCTTATTCTCCAGATTCTTTAATTCACAGCAAGCTGTTAGAATTAAAAAGCAATATTAAGTTTAGATACCCTCAAACACATATTCTATGTTTTAAAAATATTTATTTGAAAACCATTAAAACATATCCCCCAAACCTCAGAGCACGTAGTCAATTATGACGTTAATTTATTTGACGTATGCGTAGTCAGACAGAGCCAAGGGGTTCCCCTTCCTTTTTTTAGCTATAAAAAAGTTCAGTAATTTAGTGTTTGGATATATTCTGATTGCTATTAAAAGAGCTTCTATGTCAATTCTGAGAGGAATCATAGCTGCTCAAAGGCTCCCTTGAGGTCAATCAGACCTTTATTTTCAGCCACCCAGAAGGATGGACTCCTTGTTTTCTCTTGTCTGGATCCCAATAGCGATGACAGTCCATCCATTAGCAACTCGATCTACAGAGTAATCATGAATCTTACCGAGTATGTTTACACTGAGAATTGTTGCTTACTGTCATGTAAGTATTGCACAAGAAAAGACATCAGTGTTTAGAGTCACAGAGTGATTCAGGAGGTGAAGGAAGTTCTTTAAAACATATTATGATTCACTATGAAGAGATGCTTATTGCATTTGCTTTTCAGGAACATATAAATATGGCTAGTCTTTTTTAGTGACAAAACCCAGGAAGCAATTTCCCTTGAATTTAAGGATTCCATTGATTGAATCATATAATATGGGTGAGAGAGAGAGTGATAGTTGCAGTCTGAGGTGATTTGCATGAAACCCTGCTTTATACTCCAATTATTACTGTACATGATTACAGGACAACCTGGTTGTTAATTGCCTGTGGTCTTTAAATATGCACTTCTTTCAGAAATAGACACTAATTATTAGATCTTGTTTTTGGTCTCACCCTAAGTTGCAAATGTCTAAGATTTTTTTTTTTAATTTGCAAGTCTAATGATGCACAGACATAGTAAAACTGATCTCATTCTGAATCTTGTTCAGGGTGAATGTTTTCTGGGATGTAAACTCTCAAAGATTATAAACTTAGCTTTTAATTCTATGTTGGTGCTCATGCGAGTCTTTTTACAAAAGCTGTGTGTTTGCTATAGAATGCTGGAGGAATTTTCTTTCTAAAATGTAAATGAAAATTGGTTTACAAGTTTTAAAAAAACCCTACTTTTCCCATCATGATTAAATATAATAGAAAAAGTCAAAGTAAAGGAATAGTAAGTATTGGATATTCTCCCAGCTCCACCAAGATTAGAAGTTTTTTGTTTAGGAGCTGTGGTTGGAATTAAGCTAGGCAAAAGCAGTTTGCTTTGTGTCTTGAGCTCTCCTTTCTTCTCAGTGTTAATGGCTGAATTAGGGAACTGATCCTGAATCTGGTAGTGCCTCACTTGTTCCTGCCTTTAGGCCAGGGTTGGCCAACTCGTCATAACCCTACAGGGGACAGACTGGTGAGGCATAAGTGTGAAGCCAGTGAGTGGGAACCCCCAGCTCACAAAAGCAAGCAAGTCTTGCCTAAAGGTGGAGCTGCTACTCATTGTCAGCACATATATCTCAGATAGGAATCCTGATTTTTATGTGAAATATAGCAATTTTGAAATATTGGATGTGTAATTCACTTTTTAAGAAAATAGTGTGCTGAACAGAGAGAACATGCTGGTATGACTTTTGGTTTTAGCACATGCTATTCCCACTTCCTGTCCTCGTTTTTGTCACCCAGCTAATGCCCATTAGATTTTCTTCACGTGATTTAGCTGTAAGTTCCAGGAAGCCTTCTCAGGTCTGGATAACCTCCTGTGGCTCTTGTAGCCTCTTCTGTATGTTAAATTCACTTGTAAGCAATATTTAATGCCTCTTTATCCTTTCATTTTGTCCCCTAGAACTTTATCCTTTTCATTTCGTCCCCTAGAATCCTTGAGGACAGTCAATACATACTGATTGTAAGTGATGGTGTTAGGTTCATCTGTGTGGCTGTTCCCTGGTCGCCTAGTTCCCAGTGTCAAGAATGAGTGCTGGTACTGAGTCGAGCCAGTGACGGAGTGATCACAAACTCAGAGCAACTTAATGCAGTTTATCACATAAAAGAAAGAATGGAAGTAAAGGAAGCTTACACAAAGGGAAAATGCGTTCCAGAGAGAGTGGAATGGGTCAGTCTCCAGGAGTGGAGAAAGACGCTGGAGGCTGAGCACGTGCCGCCTTTTATAAGCCCACTAGTTTGTCCCGCCTTTCCTCTGGTAGGATTGGTTGTCGTTTCCCGCCTTTGGTGGATGATTGACAGGTTGCTGTTATATAACAGATTACACGACAGGCTACATAACAGGATAGTTATGTGATAGTTTCTCTTCCTAGGTATGTGCTTTTTCTAGAATTCTTCACGAAGCCCCACCCATGTTATGCTAATTAGATGGTAATAAGCTCTAAGTCTATTAAAGGTTACTAGGAACTTTTTACTATGTATGTTCCCACCAGGAAACAATGCCTAATCATAATTTGGCTCGAATTTGGTCCCTGCCCTCTGTCCTAAGCCACTCCCTTGCCACCTGTTTACCCTCCACAGTGGCGAGTCGAGGATCTCCTCAGGACGCATGAGGATTTTGTTCTCTGAGGTGATTTAGGGCATGTAGCCATCCCAAGGCTTCTTCCAGGATCCCTGGCTCACTCCTTCAGTGTGGCCTATTTCCTGGATTCCTGTTTAATCAAACTGCCTTAGGAAAAAAGGAGGTGAGGAAAGGGCAGATCTAGAAAGACCTGGAGCCCCAAAGCCCCCTTTTTTTAAAGCCCGCTGTCACTTACCACTACTGTTTTATTCCTGCTGCATTTCTCGTCTTTATTTCCCCTTAATCAACATATTCTAGGGGAGGTAGAGTGCACATGTGTTTTGTAACTCAAAACCATATGAAGCCAAAATGAGTCTTTCTCCTGTTGTAATTATAAGTAGGACCTTAGGCTGTGTTTACTGCTCTAAAATAAATGTGGTGCTTAGCTTCTCAGTTGCAACACTCCCCAGCTTTTATGAAAATAATAAACAAAAATAAAATGTTATTTTAAAAGTAGTGTCAGAAATTAAATAAATTACCTTCAATAGTACCATATATTTAAAAAAATTTTCTGGAGAAACTGTTCAGTAAAACCTCCACAACAAGTCCACACCAAGCCCCCAACACACTTAAACAAAAAACTACCCATTAAAAAAAAAAAAAACTTTCTACATTTGGTAATTGGTTATATCTCATTCTATTATAATTACTTAGTCTGTTACTTTATTTTTTCTCAAATTATATGTGGAGTCAGTATGGTCTGGTAGTGTAAAACCTAGTCTCTGTTGCCAGGCTATGTAGGTTCAATTTCCAGGTCAGCCATGAAATAGCTGTATAATTATGGGCCAATTACTTAACTTCTTTATGTCTCAGTTGTTTCTTTTGTAAATTGGAGACCATAATAATACCTAATCCATATGGTTATTGTGAGGATTAAGTGAGTACAAAAAAGCAAAACCCTTATAAGTGTCTGGCACTTAAGTGCTTTATACATATTTGCTTATTTTTAAAGTCAAGTTTATTGACTTTAAAATCACTCTTTATAATATACATATTATATACACCCTTTATAATATACATATAGTTCTACGAGTTTTGACAAGTGCATACAGTTATGTAATCACCACCACAATCAAGCTGTGGAATGTTCCTATCATCTGCACACGTTTCCTCACGCCCTCTGTAGTCAGTTCTTTTTCCTTTATCTCCAGACCTTGGCAATCACTGATCTGTTTTCTGATTCTATAGTTTTGCTTTTATGGAACATTGTATATAACAATCACTGGAGTCATGCAATACGTAGACTTCTGAATCTGGCTTCTTTGTCTTAGCATGGGGGTTGGGGAATTTTCTGTAAAGAGCCAGAGAGCAAATGTTTTAGGCGTGCAGGCCATACAGTCTTGTTGCAGTGATTCAACTCTGCTGTTACAGTCATGGACCATACATGAATTATTGGGTGTGGCTGTGTTCCAATAAAATTTATTTACAAAAACAGGTGGCAGCCAAATTTGGGCTGGAAACCATAATTTGCCAACACCTGATTTAGCATAATACAATTGTTCATTCAGTTTGTCAGATGTATCGGTAGTTTGTTATTTTTTATTGCTGATTATTATTCCATTGCATAGATGTATCACAGTTTATTTATTCATTCAACAGGTGAAGGACATTTGAGTTTTTTCCAGTTTAGGGCAATTATGAATAAGCCATTGTAAACATTTGTCTACAGGTTTCTGTGTGAACACAGATTTTCATTTCTTTTGGGCAATTACCTAAGAGGGGATTGCTGGGTTGTATGGTAAATATATGTTTACCTTTGTAAGACACTCCCAAACTGTTTTTCAAAATAGTTGTATCATTTTGCATTTCCACCAGCTCTCCATAAAAGAGTTTTGATTGTGTTGCATTCTTACCAGCACTTGATATTGTCTTTTTTTTTTAAATTTTAGCCATTATAAAGGATTATGAGGAGTCTTAGAAACCAGATAAATTAAGTTGGATGCTCTTGAAGTGTTTTGTACATGGAAATAACATTATTTGGGTTTTAAAATGATTTCTCCACCTGCAGTGTGGAGAATGACTTAGGAGGAGGCAGAGTAAATGTGCGAGGACCTTTGGCAGGATATCACATTAATATAGGGAAAAGGGATATACCTTGACTTGAGAAGGGACAGTGGAGGTGAAGAAGTGACTAGATGTGAGAATTTTTTAGGAGGTAGAATCAGTAGGACTCAGGGATTGATCAGATATGGGACTGCAGAGAATGGAAGCTGTCAAGGATACTTCCCAAATCTGGCATCAGCAACTGCATGTATAATGGCACCCTTACTGAGATAAGGAACACTGACAGAGAAAAAAGGTTTGGACATATAAAGTCATCAGATCAATTTTGAGACACATGTGAGACATCCAAATGGAGATAGCAGTTAGGCAGTTTGATATCTGGATTCTGGAATAGGGGAACAAAATTAGAAGGAATTGTGACATAAAGGATATTTGACAATATGGTGTAGATGAGATTCGAGAGAGAGAGAGAGAGAGAGAGAGATAGAGTTGTTAGTGGCCTGAAAAAAGGGAATAGGATAGCTCCAAGAGAAACTTTTGTGTTTAATGTTGGACAGTAGAGGGACATTCAAAGGAAGCTGAGAGAGAGTGATTCAGAGAGGCTGGGGAGAGAGCTGTCCCCCGATGCCCAGGTAGATGAACCAATCAGTTATGGGCGTTTTGGGTTATTTGGTGGCGCGGTGGGCATTATTTAGTTTTGGTGGTGATGGTGGTAGTGGTGTGTATGTGAGAATGCAGATTAGTGTGAGTTGAGGAGTGAGTAAGGAGGAAGGCAGCAGGAAAAGCAACCATTTACAGGTCTTTCAAGAATTTTTAGGGTGATTGTTGGAAACATATGTACGAAGTGTTTTTTATTGTTTGTTAAGAGGAGACAGGTTAGAGCTTGCCAGAGAGAAGGGTGAGGGAGGGGGTGAAGATAGGAGAAACAGTGTTGGCAATGGAGTGAGATCCTCACGCACGTGAGTGATGTCCATCAGATCTTGCATACCTGCTGAAGAAGAAACCCATACGGTAGAGTTTAATATTCATAGTTAGAGTGGAATAGGGGGCTGTTAGTATTACCGAGTTCTAATGAACTATATCATAACATGGTCTTTAAACTTATTTCTCAAGTATTTCTAGAAAACTTACCAAGCAGAAAATGTCAGCAATTCTTCTGATGTGTGAAAACACTCTGGCGGTTTAGTTTAGTCACTTGTCAGTCTCATGTCCAAGTCCTGCCCATCTGTCATGGCACAATTGAAACCCTAAAATGAAAGACTCTCCCTCCCTCATCTGTATGGTCGTAGCCTGGTGGTTTTTTCCCTCTAGTTTTGGTGTTTGCTCTTTTTACATAATCATTATATATGTGTATATTAGATATATGTGTGTATATATATATTTTTTTCTTTTTCTCATTAGATAATAGAAGGCAGAGACCATAAGTGAAGGATGTTGTGTTCGCCATAGCACCTAGCAGTTGCATTTATTTAGTTTGTTACTTTAAATTTATGTAAAGGTTAAAATGGGGACATGGTTATTAGTAGATAATTAAGAGGAGTTATGTGAAGAATAAGATTTTTGTGGCTTGGCATAGCTTGAAAAATTATGGTACCTAATTATAACCTTTGTTTTTACCATACTTAGAAAAATATGTTTTGAAAATTCCTTATTATACACTACTAAGGAATCAAATTATTTAATAATAGTAACAATAACAACAACTCCTGTTTGGTGGTACTTTGTCATCTACCTAAATGACTTTCATATTATTATTCCATTCAGACTGAGGATAACCCAGAGATACAAAGATAGAGACATCACAGGAGTTTTATCCCCGTTTTACAAAGATGAAACCGGAGAGATGATGTGTCAAAAGTCACATTGCTGGTAAACAAGTGCTGAGACTTAACTTGGGACCCTCTGATCCTAATCCAGGGTTTTTTCTTTTCTTTTCTTTTCTTTTTTTTTTCTTTTTGAGTCAGAGTCTCACTCTGTTGCCCAGGTAGAGTGTAGTGCTATGATCATAGCTCACAGCAACCTCAAACTCCTGAGCTCAAACCATCCTCCTGCCTCAGCCTCCTGAGTAGCTGGGACTACAGGCATGTGCCATGATGCCCAGCT
>CAUYRT010038483.1:0-46395 GCA_963574885.1 Lepilemur ruficaudatus
TGCCTGAGCCTTACCCTCCCCCTCATAGCTGAAGTTAAGTTTCTGTTTCCCAGGAATGGTAAGTTTCGCTTTGCAGCCAATGACGTGGCTTTGCATTTGCTATCCCTCTGATTGGATGCTTTTGGATGCCTCATTTACATATCCAGACCTAATTGAGAACTGCAAGCTGTAACTCCCCAAATGCTTCCTGATTGGTCAGTCCTTTTCTCACTTAATTTGCATTGTGACTGGGCGGTCCCCTTTCTCTTGTCTATAAAAGCTGTGACCTTACGCTCAATAAACGAGACTTGATCAGAATACTGTCTTGTCTCCATATCTCACGTCTCTTGTCCCATCCAACCCCCACTCCCTCCTCCAGGTTCTGCGAATAACGTACCTGCGGGTGGGGACACATATGGATATATGTAAATATATTTCTTGTACCCTCTTCCTTTCTTCCTCCTTTACTAAAGCTCTAAATACATGGGAATTTTTGAAGTGAGCAGAGTTGTAGGAAAATCAAAATATAACCCTGATGGAATGAGTTGCCTAAAGAATACTAATTACCCACCTAAGTAAATTTATAACATTTCTAAATTTTTTTCTTCAGCTAGTGTGATCTAGTTCTCTGGACCAGATGGAAGAGAAAGTAATACTAACAAGTCCGTGTTAATATTTGTTACACTATATATTGAAACCAGAATGAATTTACTTTGAAGCATATGAGTAACATTTTAAAACCTGATTGTCACATATATACTTTGAATGTATTTCATTCATTTGGAAGTGGTCTGATTTCTTTGCTCCAAATATCTTCTGTCAAAGTTAATTTATTTTATACTGAGAAGCAAACCCAAACCCCTAACAGCCTCCCTGCAAGTGTTCTAGGGAGACAACAGCACTAAGGCAGAAGGGGATGAGCGAAAGCGAAGATATGGTCATATGGCGGAATAGAACTACTGCCACTAGGGACCTGTGTCCAGTCTCAAGTTCAGGAGGGAAACACAATGTATGACCATGGACCCAGCCACAGCTGCATGGAGACAGTCATCTTTGAACTGGAGTTTGTAGGAAGAGTAGGATTCCTACGGACAAAGTGGAAGGGAAAGAGATTCTGGATGGGAGCTACTGGAGGGTGCAGAAGACAAAGCAATCAAGGAAGGAAAGACAAAGGCGGTACAAGCAATGGCCAGTAATCAAGCATCTGATTTAGGCAAAGCATCGGGCTAAGCCCTAGAGACACAGGGATGAATAAAGAGCCAGAGTTTAGCCTCTGCCTTTACTTCAGGTTAGGAGTGCCACCAAACACCCCTACCCTGCCTCTCACACTCAGATGTTACCTGACTGGGCCTACCTTTCCCCCTGCCAGTCAGGGCAGGGAGTGGAATTCTAGGAATCAGGAACTGCTTGTCTGTATCCCCTGTACCAAGCAGAGGAACATTAGTTGTGAATATGACTTTCTAGTTGTCAACCCCCCCATCTTTAGTTGCATATAATTTAAAAGATGCAGTAGTAGATAATTTTATGTGAATGGGCTGCTCAAATAGTATTTGTAATAAAAATGACAGTTGTCTTTGTCTCAAATTATTTTTTGATTCACCTACTCCTAAAGAACGTGGAGAATGGTAAGGAAGCAAACTAAGAAAAATGAGAGAGAAATCACAAGGAAGAGAAATGAGGTCAGATCTAATTGTGACCAAGCCCCAATGAAATATACCAGGGACACTGCAAATAATAAGCGTGATTTTGAGTGCAGTGTGTTATCGTCCCTTAGTACATCTTCCAAATTATTATGCAAGTGACATAAGTTATCATTGAGCATGAGCGTTAGAAGAAACCATGGACACTTTAAACTTACTCTGATAAGCCAGCCCCAGGAAACACAATGACTTTGCTCTGTTGTCAAAGTAGAGAAGCCATGAGGATTCCTGCCTTCTAGTGTAATAGTGGGTAGGAAATGGACTGGTGGCTTCTGATGGAGAGCTAGGAATGGCTGGGACATGAGATGGCCTTCACCTTGAAAACGTGGAAAGAAGGGAGTAACTTCTCCATTCTGTGTACCACTCAAACCCTAAGGATGCTTTGGTCATATTTGGTAATGGTCTTCTTTTCTTCCCTTTTAAAAAAAATGTTTTAAAATTTTTTGGTGGGGAGATGAGGTGGAGATAACCATGGGAGGGTGGAGGAAAAGAGAGGGTGTCTTCTAGGTACAGGCAGAGATTAAAAAATTATATTTGAAGTTAAAGGAAATTTTGAGAGAATCTGAAGCTTCAGTTTAATCAGAGTTTAAGTTTGCTCCACAAAGCAAATTTATTAAATTTTCCTAATTACAAGTTCATTAGGCAGGGGTCCTTTGAGGAAACAGAGCTACTTCCTTCCCCTGTTTCCCCACTTCCTACAAAAGGCAAGTTATCTAGAGAAGTTGGCCATCTCTACCATCCACACAGGCAAGAAAAAGAAAAAAGAAAAAGACACTTGTCAGTCTTGGCTGAGTCTGCTAGAACACACCCCTAACAGGAACTAGAATACACTCATGAAGTGTTTACACACAGCACATTTGCTGCAATCTAAACAAGGATCTGCTCTCCCCTGAATACAACACTTTCCATGCTCACTTGGAGGAGTCAAACACCTTCCTGAGAAGGAAGTGGAAGCCATGAGGATATAATAAGCAGTTTGGACGAGGACTGTTGTTGTTTTGAACTTAAGAGGCTAGAGTGGCTCACTGGGGTCACAAAACCAGTTTGTGACTTACTTCAAGCCTTGGAAGTCTTCAGATGCCAGAGAAATAACCTTTTTGGAATCCACAGAATTATCAAACCCGAGGGAATCTTGATCCGGAAGGATATCTAACTCTAAAGTTTTCTAGTTTCTGATGCTAAGATTATATAAGAACATGTAGCATAATCAGCAAAATTTAAACCCACGAACAACATAAGCATGTATTTTAATGGGAAGAGTCATGCACAATTCCTATAATACAATTTTTCTTCTCCCTGGTCTAAATGTTATAATGAAAAATTCTAGTGCAGTATGTGAAAAATTGAATCTAATACTCAAGCGTTTTAAACCCAAATTGTGGATTTGAAAGTTGTTTTCCCCCCCAGTTTAAAATGTTTTCCATATTGATTTTACTCAAAATCTAATATCAAAGAAGTACCTGTGAACAAACAGAAACTCTAAACTTCATTGATTTTTGCAAATTAGAAGATTTGAACAAAATAAGTTCCCTTGAAATTAAACACCTGGTTTGACAGCTTCACTAATTACAGTCTACTCTACAGAGGAAGGCCAAGGCCTGTGGCCAAGCAGACAGATTAGCCACACTTACTCAATAAGACAACTATTTAGTAGAGACAAACCCTGGGAGAGAAACCTAAGAAGTCATGTGCATATCCAAACAGGCTGCCACAGTGTAAAGAAATCCTCTTAAGTCACTTTCAGCTTCATTAGCACATGAAAATAGGGTAATTGAACATTCTTTAGCCTTCCATCAAGTGCCAAAATCAATCATTCATGGAAATTAAGTTTTGATAAGAACTGTTTAAACACTGTCAAAGACTTCTTGAATGTGTCATTCTTTCAGCCTGAAGAAGATTCCAGCCAGCACTTAACTGTATAAAAGAACTGGAGAATTAAAGATATCAGTCCTGTTATAAACTTATTACATTATTAAAAGAACCAGGTACAAGAGGAAATCTAGCAAAGCGTTGATTGTTTCCATAAAAACATTTATTTGAGGGACGTTGTTTCTCTTTCCACAAATATATCATTTTTAACAAGTTGTTGCTTATAAGGATACATTTTTAACTAAATATCTATTCTAAGAAAACTTACTTTTATGCTGACAATACATTTTTCATCACAATATCAAAATGTGTAAAATGAAAGCAGATGTAGCTTTTGATTACTGTAATATTTCTAAATGCTTTAATAATATTCATAATAGCATAATGTATTATACTATTAATACCATAAGCATCTCCCCTAAAAAATTAATCCAGATTCTTTTTCTAAACACTTAACAATAATAATAACCCTTAAAGGAAAAGAACAAGATTTAGAATAATATATTATGCGTCTATAAGTAAAACCTACCCTTTTTTTCAGATAAGTTATCTTCTGAACTGCAAGAAAATCAGAAAGTCACTACAAAATCACTTGGCTCTTTTATGAAACTATATTCTTTCAGCCTGTAAATATTTGCAAAGTGTCAAGAAGTTTCTCTGGTTGTGCTTATCTTTGGTGCTACAAATACCAGTCTTTTCAACAATATTAGCCAACAGTTACCTTCATTATTGTCAAACAAAAGGATTCTAAACCAAGAGGCTCTGATGAAAGATTAACAATCTGTTTCAGTATTTATGTTAGCATACATGTTACTGTCTTTTTTCTATCCCCAATAGCTCAAATTTACCATATCCATATACAGATACACACATTTTATCTCACAAGCGCCTGGGAAGGTAACCCCAGCAGCTTTCTATCTAGATGCCTATCAAAAACTTGGCTACAATGAGAATGGAGAGGTCAGGTTGCAGAGAGCCACTATCGCTCCTTTCCCTTTTTCAGGTAGGTTAGGCCCCAGGGAAGCTTTGATCTGATTATTGGCAAACACACACTCCCATATTTTGTACTCTCAGGTATAGATTTCAGAAAAGGGGGGCACATTACCCACAAAAACAAAATGACTCTTTGCGAAACAGTCCATACATCCTACACAAGGAAAGGTGACCCCTTCCTCCATCTGTCAGCCCTGGATGGACTCAACACTCACTCTCCCTTTAGAGAAGGAGGCACACTGCAATTAAAGCAACAATGCTGGAATATAGGCACTCAAAGTCGTGCTGCTTTGAGAACCAAGTGCACTCACGTCCAAAAATTAGCAAGATCTGGACCTGAGGTCAAAGTCTGTGCTTCTTTCAGATTCTTTATGATCCAAATAAATCACCTACAAAACGTATGACTTCAATGATTGAACAGAAATAAAAAGCACATACGTTACTGGGAGGCCTTCTTCCCAAGTGGTCAAAAGAAACAGCTAACCAAAACCAATTGAACGGTCTGGAAATCCAATTCATCTAACTATATAAAATAAAACAGAAACAAAGATGAGAGCCAGAAGTATATTACCAGCCCAAAATAAAAGAAACACAAAAGCTAAAGAAAAACGTTTTAAAATGTCTAAGGATAATAATGAAGCAAGGTGGAGACCAATTCCTACAAAAGTAGAAACAGGATAGGATATGCAAATTAAATATCTAGCAGACCACAGCAGGGCATTCTTGGCACCCAGTAAACCTGCAGTCTCCAGGTGCTTGTGTAGTGTCTATACAGAAGCCTTCCCTTCCTTCTCATGTATTCTTTCCCTCCCTTTCCCATCCTGATAGTGTTAACTAAATTATTTAAAACTTCCTGACTGTAGGAAGTATGATACACAGTAGCCAATGTCTGATGACTTGCCAGGGAAGATCCTGGTTTGTGTTTGTTGACCTGGTGTAATTGTCCCTAACACCACCTTTCACTCTCAAAAGTGTCCTGCTTTGGACAATGGAATATATGGTCACTTGATTCACAGTATGCATATATACCCATGATGAGTCAATGAACAAATGAGTATCTTAAATTCCAACTAACTATATGTGCCTATGTATATCTGTAAAGGTATTCTCTGACTAGGAATATTTTGGTCTTTATTAATTTTGAATACACCAACTAACATAAAAAGAGAAAGAACAAAAAATAACCACAAATGCCACTGTACTATAATAAAGTAAAAACTCCCAAACACCATAATGTGTTACCCTGCTGAATGCTCCAAGAGAGAATAGCCACTCTATTCCTTTTCTCTTGGCCTTACCTAGATGAGGAACCTGGCCAAGTAAGCTTCAGAACAGAAAAGGATGAAATGATGAGAAATTAAGAAAAATTAGGACCATGAACAAATGACAGCACTCTCTGTAGGTATACACAGAAGCATTTAGGGCCAATTCTTGATGAATTGTAGTATGAAATGAATTGAATGCCTTAAATATCATTTCTTCTTCCAGTGGACAAATGCAATACATAAGAAAAATATCTCAAAATATTTATGAAACTATGATGGAAAGTCACCTTTGATGAGAATTATCAAAAGTATTTTCAAAGTTTATATAAAGCAGAATATATTTAAAAAAATCAAAGCCCTAGACGTCTCCCTACCTTTTGACGTTAAAATTCATTTCCAATATTAGATGTCTTAAGGATGAAAGAATCCAAAATAAATTTCCAATTAAATAAAACTGGACAATCCTATTTTTAATCACTGACCCAAATAAACATGTTATGAAATCCTTTAGCGGCACCAATGGTCACCATTATCTAACCATTTCCCTGCAATATCAATAAAGTATTTCTAAACAATTCTCTTAGAAGTTAAACATTAAATTAAAAAATTAAAATACCACTAAGAAACTTGTGATGACCTGAAGGCATTTTAAGAGCAGCAGAGGTTAGAAGGGCAGCTCTCAAATAACACCCATTGTTCTATCTCTGCTTAATGACAAAAGGAGAAAAAAAGCGATTACCTGGCCTTACCTCTACATCTCCATTCAAATGCTACTTAAGAAAACAAAAAAACCTCAGTTTTTGCAACCCAAAACTCTTCAGCTTAATCAAACTGAGTTGTTTTTTGAAACTAAATTTTTACTTTTCCAACTTTGTTCATGCACCAAAATTCAGGACAGCAAAATTTAACAGCAGATTTGAAGTTAGTTTAGTATCAACTACCACAATGAAGATCCAAACATTAAATACATAAAAAATTAAGTGAATATTTCCAGTTTGAAATTCTTTGGAAAGTGATTCATGGATATCAACAACCAAAAAAAAAAAAAAATCGTATAATGTTTTCCCACTTTGTAAAAAGTACATCTACTGACCCTAAAATCCCTATGGAATTGCAAAACACCAAGAATAACCAAGACAATTCTGAAGAACTCAGTTGGGCAGCTCACCCTACTAGATGCAGAAAACATAAAGCAAAATTACTCCACTATGGTGGAACAAGGATAGACAGACCAAGGAAAAGAAAAGGGACATACACAAGTATACATGAAATTGATAGATGATGGAGGTGGCATTTTAAAAGTGTAAGGAAAGGATAAGCTATTTAATAAATTGTGCCTGGATATTTATTTATCTACTGGGGAGAAAAAAATAGCTTTCTATCTCATAACAAACACAAAAATACACTTTAGGTAAATTAAAGACACAGCAAAATGTTATGAAACTTTTAAAAGAATAAATAGGTAAGTATATCTATGACTTCAGGATATTTCTTAAACAAGAGACAAAAGCACAAACTCTAAAAGAAAATATGACTATATTTCACAATATTAAAAATAAAATTTCTGCATTTTAAAAGACACCATAAACAATGCAAGGTTAAGCCACAGATTAGAAGATATTTTTACAGCAGACATACCAATAAGGAATTAGAATCCAGAATAGACACGAAATAATAAATCGGCAATAAAAACAAATCTTCCAAAATAAAAATGAGCTAAGAATAAGCAGTTTACAGCAGAGGAAAGCTAGATGTCCAACAAACGGTGAATAAAATGCTCATTTTCACTAGCAGTCAGGAAAATATAATTTAAAGAGAATCACCATTTTAAACCCATCTGAAGTAGGAAAATACGTATATTTTTTGAGACAGGGTATTTCATTCTATGACCCAGGCTGGAGTGCAGTGTCCTGATCATAGCTCATTGTAACCTGGTACTCCCGGGCTCAAGCAATTCTTCCACCTCAGCCTCCCAAAGTGCTGAGACTTCATGGCCCATGCCCAGCCATGAAGTGGGAAAATATTTTAAAGTTTGAACTTATCAAGTGTTCGTGGCAATGTACTTTCAATAGGAACTCTCACATGCAGCTAGTAGCAATGTAAATTAGTGCAGTCACTTTGAAAAATAATTTCATGGCAAGTCCCAAAGGCTCATTCCTATAATCTCAGCACTTTGGGAGGCCTGGGTGGGAGGATGGCTTGAGACCAGGAGTTCAAGATCAGCCTGGGCAATATACTGAGACCCTGTCTCTACAAAAAATAAAAAAATTAGCCAGGCATGGTGGCACATGTATGCAGTTCCAGCTACTGGAGAGGCTGAGGTGGGAAGATTGCTTAAGCCCAAGAGTTCGAGGCTGCGGTGAGCTATGATCATGCCCCTGTACGCCAGTTCCATTTCTGTGTGGCACCTTAGAAAGACAATTATATCTGTGCACAAGGAGACAAGTATGAGAAGTTCATAGCAGCCTCTTTTGAAATAGTGAGCATTACCAAATAGATAAATTAATGATGTTATATCCATTAATGAAATACTACAGAGTTAATAATGGAACAGACCAAAGCAACATATATCTGTGTGGATACATCTCAGAAAAACATGTTTAGTTAAAAAGAACATATGTGTAGGAAACAGTATGATACTGTTTATGCTAGACTTTTTAATATGCCAAACAATACTATAAATACATAAAAATATAATAAAAGTCTAAAAAACATGTATGGAAATAATCTTAAATGAGAGTAGGAGAGAAGAGAGATGGAAGCAGTATACAGGAGGTTTTAACATAAAAAATGTATAGATTTTTGTTTTTTTATGTAGCCCAGGCTGGAATGCTGTGCCTATTCACAGGCAAGATCATTGCATAATGCAGCATTAAACTCTTGGCCTCAGGCAATCTTCCTACTTCAGCCTCCCAAGTAGCTGAGACTATGGCCATGTGCCACCCTGCCCAGCTTCAAATATCATTTAATCTCACCCTTTATTTTACCCAAAGAGAAATTGAGGCACTGCAGTTGAGTAACTCCATAGGTTACATAAATTTGTTGCTAAACTCTGGGTCTAAGTCGATTTCTACTGCACTTAAGGCCCTGACCCAGTGCCACATCACGGAGAGAAGGGAATTGGAAGGCCTGCTTTGGTACACCTGAGCCCATCACACAAAGACACTCAAGTCTCAGAGGACTTGGTGGAAGGCAAGTAATACAGAAGTGCCAACACATGTAATCGAAGTCCACATAAGTGTGCCCTTGGCTAAACAGAAGTTTTCCAAGGACATCAAGTTTACACTAGACCATCAGAGCAGACGATAATACGATGAGCAGAGCTGCGAGAAACATCAGAAAAAGGAGAGGTCCAAATGTGGAAGTGTTTGGAAGGGCACAGATCAACTGTGTACTTGGGGCGACATTCTCTCTGGTTCTGAGGCCCAGCGTTCTACCTAATCACTTCTGGAAGCTCATGTCTTACTCTAGTTTAATGCCAACAAAAGAATTATGTATCTCTTTTGCATACAAATTTCATTCTAATTGCTCACAATGTGTTTTCTAAAATTTAATCAAAAGTTTATTTGTATTATCTTTAAACATCCCAATGCAAAACCATAGCCAGATTGATTATAATAACCCAATAAAGGAATATGGATATTACCAGCCTAGCAGAGGCAGAACTATAAATGATAAAAAGTTTATTTTAAAAAAAAAATTTTTTTAGACAGGGTCTCACTCTGTCACCCAGGCTGGAGTGCAGTGACCTCATCATAGCTCACTGCAACCGCAAACTCCTGGGCCCAAGTGATCCTCCTGCCTTACCCTCCCAAGTAGCTGGGACTACAGGCATCTACCACCATGCCTGGCTTATTTTTCTATTTTTTGTAGAGACAGGGAAAAGTTTACTTTTGATGAAAGCTGGGTAACAACAGTCCCTGGGCTGACAAAGAAAAGATGTCAGAAGAAGGAAGTAAGTACTGAGAAAAACTGGAAAATAATGTTATTTTATTTCAAACTAGGTACACTGTCTTCCCTGAGTCTGACTTATGAAGAAATTTTTTGAGACTGGCAATCCTAGGAGAGGTAAAATTCTAAATACAGTAAAATTAACTGTCAAATGTATAAAAGGAAACAAAGTGTATCTGTTGGACTTAACCAGTTTATTTACAGTATCAACTTTCTATCAATCAAAATGTTGTAACTTTTAGATGAATTTATGTTGGGGTCAGAAAATATTTATTGTCAAATACAGAGTGTTCTAAAAAGTTTCTTTTCCTAGCATGGCTCAAATTTAAAGTATCTTTTTTTAAAAGATGGGTCTCGCTATATTGCCCAGGCTGGACTCAAACTCAGGGGCCCAAGCAATCCTGCCACCTCAGCCTTCTAAGTAGCTAGGACTACAGGTGGATGCTACCTCATTAATCAATTTTTTCATTAAAAAAATGAAAAAAGTTAATATTTAGTTCCAAACTTCCAGTTTAATAGAACCAAAATATAATACCCAGGTATTTCAAGTATGAAATGCTGTAAGACAAATTAATGTTAATCTATAAGAACAAACTTGTCAGAAAACCACAACCAGAAGCCAATTAGATTCGCAATGAAAATACTTAAAGTTCATGTATTCAAACTCCTTGTACTTTGTTACTACATATATTGATGTAAAATAGAAACCAACCAAACATACAAAGTTTTCTAATAGAATATTTCTAAACTCTAACAATAAGTTTACTTTTTAATTCTGTTTGAGCATACAGTACCATTTTACTAAGTGAATTAGTTATAAAACGTTGACTCTCAATTTGTCACATGTGAATAAATATCACATGGGTAATCTTTTCTTTCAAGCAATGATCCTCATCATTAACAAAGTTTAAGCTATTCCAGTCAAAGGAACAAAATATTTTTATTCTGCAATGGTAATGTTTAACACACATGCTTTTTTGTTCATATATTATCCACAGATTGTATTAGAATTAATAGCACCATATTTAAAATTTCATTAGGGAAACCACCACACATATTTTATTCAGAAACTGTTAAAAGACATTCTGTTTAGTGTACAAAGCCTTCCACTGCTTACACAAGCAATTTTGCTTACAGAACTCTTTAAAAGTTATGAGCAAATGTGGCTAAAATCTTGAAAGAAAAATCTCCTTCAAATTTAGATATGTTTTTGAACATCAAGAAAGCAACATATTTAAAATTTCACTACCAAGCAATAAAACACTACTGAAATTGAAAGTATAGTTTCTTTTTCAGTATGTACTCTAGCCGTCATCCAAATGCACACTACAAAGCCTAGAGATCTCTCCTTTAGTTTTCCAGCAATTTCTACTAATTTGTAATACCTCTAAAGATTTTATAATTTCCAGTAAGTAAAGAGACACTTCAAAATCCCTTCTACACATATAGAGAATATGAGCTTTCTGCGGGCAACCTCTCCAACCTACTTCCTTTAAAAGAGGCTTATAAGTGAATTGATGGCAAAACTTACTCCTAAATTCAGAATCATCACCTCTAACCAGTTAAAGAGAAAAGACTGGACTAATTCCCAAATGTGATGAGACTCAATCAAGTGCGATTGAGAAATGTCATTAGCTTAATTTTTTTCCTCTTTAATCTACCCCAAATAATATTCCATGTCATATGTCATTTACTTTAAAGAAGAACAAATGAGCCTTTTTTTTTTTAGAAAGGACTAAAATTGTACTATTAAGCAAATATCCCAGTATTTAAAAAGAAGGAACAAACTGAGAGAAATTATTTTTTAAAAATTATAATCCTGGCCTAGACTTTTGCGCTTTCCACGATACATGAAGACGCTCAAGAACAATTTAGACAGCTAGTAAAAGCTACTTAGTATGAAATAAAAATACTGCTATTAAAACAATATGCAGGAAAAGTACTGTGACCCATCCCAGTGCCTTATGTTTATTGGTTAGGCCTTTTCATTTGTAAACACTGAGTTTCAGGTCTTCTACTTTTTATCCTACCCAGATAGTATTTGCTCAATACACATTTGTCATTTAAATTACATTGCCAATGTAGAAGATTTTTACTTTTCAGAACTCTAGCAGCCTGTGAGTGTATAAGCAGATAAGTGAAAGAATCCTACAGTCAAAAAAGATGATGAGAAATAAGCAGTAGCTTTTGCAAGGCCAGCATTTGCTTTCTTATTTACTTAAATGTGGCAAACCAAAATTGTGGTAATGTGACTCTAACCCAGGAGACAGTCTATTTGGCAGAAACAACATTGAAACTTAGGATTCTACTCCCCGTCTGTCAAAAGGAGATGTTATTATCAGCCTTAATTACCCTTCAGAGGTGTGTCATCACTAGAAAATGAAAAGTACTTATGGGCCTAAAGACTCAAATAGATATGGACTCACAAGAAGATAGAACTTACTTTGCAATATTCTCTCTTGGCACTTTTTTACTTTTATTTAAGACAGCCATAAAGATCTCCTAAAGGATGATAGCTTATTCTTGCACAGAGGCTAAAGTTTGCTCAAAACTAAATAGATTTCAAAACATGGCATATGTTAAAATGCAGTCCAAACCATAAGATGTTTTGGTGGGGCAGCGGTTGAATACCATAGAAAACCTGTTAACTTTCTGCCTCTTTCCAGTGTGTAGAAAACAAATAATTTAGAATAACAATCTTCAACCCACTGCACAGAGTTTAGAAGGCATGATACCGTAAGAATTAAGAGCTGAATATATTAGGGCATCCCACTCAATACTTTGTCTTAATGTTATATATTCAATTTAGAAATGATTGATTGTTGATCAGTTTTTACTACACCAAGCAGAACCATTGATCATCACCTTTATCTGACAATTTTTATAGGGAATTTGATCTTTATGCTTACATTTCAGGGTACTAGAAGTTTGGCAACATTAATTCAGATTAAATGATGCATGTCTAAAAGCTGTATTTAGATGAATGGCTGCTTAAGCATATTCTTTGTAACACTCAGTTTATGAGAAAAATTTATATGATCTGATCAGGATCATGTTATATTTTAAGGATTTCACTCGGTCTTGCTGGCTTTTTAAAATCAAGAAATATTTTTTAAGTAGAATTTCCTAAGATCAGAAAGAAATCCAGTTTGAAGAAAGAGGTGTTGAGGTGAGAGAGGAGAGGGGCCATATCTTACTGAATGAAGTCTTCTGCAGCACAGAGCAAGGAAATGGTGTCACTACAAGATTTGGAACAAATGTTTTTCTGCGTTTTCGTACCACAATGTTTAAAACCATCATATTATAATTTTAAGGCCTTATAAACTACAGATGTCCCTGAAAATTAATTATACTTATTATTTTTGATCAGTTTGTGCCTGACAACATCTGTTAGAAACTTCATTGTGCTTCCTAATTAAAGAACAAAGTCTAGTTGACTGATGGGAGAAAAAAAACTCTAATTCACATATTCTCTCTGGGAGAAAGAGGCTTGCATTGTGAGCAGAGGTTCTCAGTCATCTGTATTGTGTATCTACCATATATTTTATTATTTTTGCCACTTACTTTGTCTTTTCTATTACATTATAGCTAAAACTTTTACCTAACCAATTCTCTTCTGGAACTTTCTTCCTCTGTCCTACACTATGGTAGCTTGACTACTAAGTAAACGACCTCCAAGTCACACCTTTTCCTTTTGTTCCCCTCTTCTCTTCTCGTTTTGAAATTTTGTTATCCGTTTCTGTATACAAGATATTTAAAACTTTAAAAGGTATTTTCCTAGAAAGCTCCGTTTAAAAAAGGAAAGGAATCAAAGAAAACAAAAGGAAAGGAAAAAAACCTTACGGGAACGGGAACGTCTCCCCGATGCCGAGACAGCTGAGTTAATATGCCCAGCCTGGTTATGAAAGAGTCAGTCGGTGGTTCATTGACCCCAAAGGGAACGTGACAACTCCGGGTACAAGCCCTGAGCTGGCACCTGCCCAGACCATCTTCCGCCCAAGCCTAACCTATACACTTGCCACGAACCAACCGAGGACCTAAAAGAAGGTGGGAGAGGGGGACAAGGACGAGGCTGGGCCAAAAGCTCAGATTGTCACCGCGCAGCTTTTGCATCTGACTCATCTCTTTGGCTTTCAAACAAGGGAAGTGCGCGGCTGCGGCGGGTTAGGCTCTGTGCTCCGCGGAGAAAAGGCGCGCTCTAATCCTCTCACCGAGGGCTCTTCCCTCTCCGCCAAAAAAACCAAGCCCTCAGAAAGTCGGGATGCTCCGAAGCCTGCGGAGGCTCCTGTGACATGCCCGCTGTCACCGAACCCGGCCCGGCAGCATGACGCTGGGGGCGGCAGCCGGGCGCGCCTTCCCAACGCAGCCTGACCGGCGCGCTGACAAATTATTTTTCAGTTTGTAAACCCAGCCATCCATGGCGCGGAATCTGTCCAAGACAGCTACACTTAGGCAGTTCCTGGGGAAGAACTGATGCTTGTGACCTCAGGGGGATCCCGGCAAAGATTTCCCTGGAAGTTTGTCTTGCACAACCCGCTTCTCCTGGAGCCCCAAGCACTCGAGACAAAATGACTGACCCTAAACCTATCTCGAGAGTCCTCTCGACCTGATGTCAGGACCCCTAATTCTTCTCATCTCGTCCAAATGAACATAACATTTGGGCAATTCTCATCCCCCCCACCCCCGCCTTTTTCTTGGGTGAGCTACTTTAAAGAAAGAAGTTAGAGCTCGGAGAAAAAGATGCAATAGAAAAGCTACCTCCGCTCTGTCACACGTCCCCACTGGCCGTCGAGCGGAAGAGTCGCTGCAGGGCTGCTGGTTATTTATTTATTTATTTTTTAAAATTAGGCTAGTGCAGTCCAATCGAGAGCCGCTAGCTGCGTACACGCTGAGCTTAGTAAGCACCATTGACTGTGGAATTTACTTCTTCCACAACGACCCCGGGAGGGAGAGCCTGTACTGAGCCCGGTTCCCTCTGGCGACCTCTTACCTCGCCCCCTCGCCTCCCCCGGCGTCTTCGGTGGATGAGTTAGTCCCTGTGGCGTCCCCAGCGCTGCAGCCCGGGGACCGCATCCCCAGAGCCGCGCCGGCTCTTCGCCCCCCTCGCCACTGTCCCAGCGCTTTTTAAAACTTTGGGCGCACCTTTTACGTGACTGACAGGGAATAAACGCTCCTGCCCTTGTTCAGCTAACGTTGATAGCCTTGCTCTCCTTCACATTTCATAAATTCGGAAAAGATGTAAAGCTTACATTCCAAAAATAAGGCGTATTCGACTCTACGATTCTTTGGCCCTTACACGTTGGAGACACGGAATTCTAGTCTTCAAACAAACCATAATGATCAATCCTAACGTCCTTTCTACTCTATTTTAAGAGACTACAAAATTAATGATATTGGCAAGATGTCTGTGTACATCGCCAGAGTTTACAGATTAAGCAATATCAGAGCCCCAAATCACCACTCTTTTACTACCCCTAGCTCTGGGCATGATGCTCTCTTCACTAAAATCCTAGCTCAAATGTATTTTGCCCCGGCTGTCGCGATTCTTTGAAAATTTATTTCCTAAAATAGCAAAGGTAACGTTTTAAAGACCTTCTAACGTCACCCTCTTCCTTGCAGTCATAAGCGGCACAGCAGCGCAGCTCAGCCCACTCCCGAAGACGTCCGGCAGGAAACCCAGCAATCTTCCCAGTGGCACCTTCGCTTCCCGCCTAGATAAACCTAGAAAGCAAGCGACTTCAATGAATACAAACTAAGCTTTCCCGGGGGGGAAGCGTCAATGCAGCTACAACCAGTCTCCGATTACACAAACATACCTAGAGGCAGGTTGGAGTGAGAAGGAGGGCTTTGCGGGTGGGGGTTGCCTGCCCGGAGGTGGCTTAAACCAGTTCTTCTATTGTTATTGAGTTTAGGAAAGCTAGCTTTTGTTTCGTCGTGGATATTGGGGGTAAACTCAAGATGCCACAGTTAAGCCTCCCAGAAGTCTTCGAAAAGGCAAACCCTAACCTGAAGTTAGGACTTTAGTTCTTTTAAATTAAGTTACTGAATTAGGCTTACTTAACGACTGCAGCAGACAAAAGATCCAAAGTCGTTTCTGAGTTATTGTAAAAGGAAGGCTGACGTCCGTCTCTATCAGCCCTGCTCTCCAGGGGCTGTTCCACTCACGGGCCCCCTTTGCCAAATTGGGAAAAGTGGCAGCAGCGGGGTACCTAGGGTCATTTTTTGGACTCAAAGACTCCCTCCAATCTTCACTTTGCCCTTCTGCTTTGGAGGAGGAGGAGTACTGAGGCCTCTTCCTTCCTGGGCTCACCTGGAGACACACACCTAAAAAGCTCTTTCCCGCCTACTAAGCAGGTAGCGGTTGATGAAAAATGATGGTGCACTGTGCCAAGAACCCTCGGGTTAGGGATGTCCCACTCTTGAAGTTCACAGGCTGAGGGGACCTAAAGCGGAGGAAGGTGCGAAGTCTCCATACGTTGCGTTTAGGCGGTAACAGCTCAAAAGACAACTTTCATTGAGCGAGAAGAGCTTCCCAGGCCCGTGCCGGCGCGCAGCGCAGAGCCGCCGGGATTGGGCAGCCGCGCGTCACGTGGCCTGCGCGCGGCACCCTGAGCCCCGCCCCCGTCTGGCGCGCGCCCCGCGGCCGGGCCCTGCGCCCGCTCTCACTTTCTGCACCCGGGGTTCACGCCTGAGTGATAACAGGGTCTTTTTAAAAAAGGATTTTGAGGTGGCAGGTACAAAAGGGAAGCAACCTGAGTTCCGTGTGTTACGGTAGGGGAGGCGAGGAGACGGGTAGGTCGGGTTGGGGGCTGTACCGGGTCCGCTCTCCGAGAAGGACCCCAGTGGGGAAACCAGTGTTTCTTCCATCTAAAAGGTAAAACTGAGCTTGCGCGAGATGTTCTGCGAAGTTATCAGGGCCTCCAGAATCACAACCAAAAGTAGAAAGCAGTCGGGGCTGATTTGATCATTTGTTTTTGAGGAGGAAAGTTCTCCAGGTAGTTTATTGGGTTAGCATAAGAGCCTCCAAAGCTGGCTTGTTATCCAACCTAGGAAACAGTGCTTGCTTGAAAAACAAACTGATGATGGTTTCCATCTAACCTCTAACCCGTGGGCGATTTAACTGGAATTAGTTCAGCAGAAGTGTAGGGAGAGGGCTGTGTGCTAGCTCTGGATGAGCTAGGGAGTCAGTGAAACCAGGCCCAGCCAACAATCCAATGTGTGTGCCTGAACTTTCGTTATTAACCACTTATTATCGCAGCAAGTTACTGACTAAAACATTCTCCCATGGTCCTAAGTAATAAGTTCACCTTTAGAAAGAACATATTCCAGATCACTAACATGGGCTTAACCCATTCATTTTTTCTTTGATTTTTATAACAAAGTTATTTTACATGTTACACATTTTCCAGTAACTGGTCTGCTAGGTTCTAGGGCTAGAGTCAGCAACCTGTGAACCAAGCTGACTCTTGCATAAGGTGACCCATGGTGCTCATCTGTAACAAGCCAGGGCAAGTTGTGACAAATAATTGGATCTTAAAAAGAAAAAAATATTTTTTTCCTTCTCTCTAAAAAGATTTCTCCACTACTTGATAGCAAAGTGACTTTTAGCAAGTTGCTCAACTTTCTAAGTCCTGTTTTTGTTACTGTTTGTTTTCTTATTTGTACACTTTGAAGGGTAAGAAAAAGCCGGGTAAATTGTGGACGATTGCCTAGCACAGTGCCTGGCATAAAGTAAATGCCCAATAAATTATTGTTGAAGTTAGAGGCCAGGCACAGTGGATCATGCTTGTAATCCTAACACTTAGGGAGGCTGAGGCGGGAGGATTGCTTGAGGCCAGGAGTTCGAGACCAGCCTGAGCAAGAGTGATACCCTGTCTCTCCAAAAAATAGAAAAATTAGCCGGGCATGGTGGCACATGTCTGTAGTCCCAACTACTGGGGAGTCTGAGGCAGGAGGGTCGCTTAAGCCCGGGAGTTTGAGGTTGCAGTGAGCTATGATTATGCCACTGCACTCTAGCCCAGAAGACAGAGTGAGACCCTGTCTCAAAAAAAAAAAAAAAAGGAATTTAAACCAATTACACTTCCTCTTGCTTGTAGTTTTAAGTGACAATATAGGGTTGTCCCTGTGCCGTGCTTTATTTTTATATAGGGGTTTGATTAGGGAGAAGGGAAAGCTTGTAAAGCAATTTGCTTCAATCTTTTGTTGCGATAGTAACTTCCACTAACTAATTACATGTCATTTTAAAAGTATTTCCTTAATTTTGTTTGAAATATATAATATTGCCTTTGAATTTCCTTAACTTCTTCCTTGTACTTTTACAAAATGAAAGGGTATGGTCTTATACCACTAGTTATTTCACAACCAAATATGGTAACTCTTTTGGGGTAAGAGATTATTATTTTCTCTGGGCAGTTAGCTAAAAATCTCCTATCAAAAAATGAAGTTAAGAATAAGAATTCAATAATCAAAAACATCACTTTTTTTTTGGCTATCCAGGAAAAAATTATATAGAGCAGATATGTAAAATCTTAATTTAAAAAATATAGCTGCTTTTAGATCCCTACTCTTGGAAGCAAATTTGGATGCTTGAAATGAAAGTTGTTTTCTCTTTAATATTAGTATAATTATTGCTAGTTAGAATATCTTGAGCTCCAAATTCCATCTTCCACAAATGACACTGGAACTACTTGGATATATATGGAGCTAAACTCATAACCTCCCCTGCCCTTTCCCCCTTGCATATTGGGTCTTACTTAGTTCACCCTACTGGTCATCCATACTACAAACCTGGGTGTCATTCTCCAGTCTTCTCTTTCTCTCTCCCTCTGCTTTAAGTCAGTTATCAGGTCCTGTCTGTCTTAACTTCCTAATTGTGCCTCAGATATATCACTTGCCTTCCTTTCTCATTCCTGTTGCTCTAGTCTAGGCCTTCCTTGACTTCTCAGCTCACTTGCAACAGCTTCTTCACTGGAAGGCTCTGCCATTATCATTTCCTTCAAATCCTTTCTTTGAGTGACTTATCTAAAAAGCACATCTGAACATGCCACTCACCTTTAAAGGCTTTCCATTACTTGTCAGATACAAATCTAAGCTCTTCACCACATATTCAAACCTCTCTCCTGCTTCACCTTTATCTACTTCCTGCCCTGACTTTACATTCCGGCCACACTTCATTCATTCTACAGTACTGTGTGCCAGCCGCTGTCCTAAGCATTTGGCATACCTCAAGGAACAAAACTAAGATCTTTGCCCTCATGGAACTTATATGGGGGCAGGGGGGTATAAGTAAATAATAAACATAATAAATAAGCACATTTTATAGGATGGGGAAGGGCAATTTCCATAGGCTGGTCAAGGTTGGCTTTATTGAAAAGGTGACTTTTGAGCAAAGATGCAAAAGGAGGTGAGGCAGTGTATGTGCTATATAAACAGAGGAAGAATATCTATTTCCAGGGAACAGAGAGTGCAAAGCCCTGAGGTAGGAATGTGCTTATTAGCACATCAAGGAGAGGAGAGGAGAGAGCAGGGGTAGTGATAGGAGATGAGGGCAGAGAGAAAATGGGGGTGAGTGTGCTTTTGGACATGCTCTCACTAGCCATTGAAATAAGTTGGGGACTTACTTTGCATTAAATGGGGAACCAGCTACTTGTGGTCACACTCTCCCCTACAAGCCACTGCGTTTAGCCCTTGTGTCTCTAATCATGTTCTGTCTTTTGTTTGGATTATACCCCTCTCTCCAGCTGAGTTGCTGCTCCCATAATGCCTTGTAATTATTAATATCTCTGTCACTGTCTTTGCCATATTACTGAAGAGACTTAGGTTTTGAGGAAGGGTTTTGGTTTATTGGTCGCTGTGTCCTCCTCAGTGCCTAAAGCAGGCCCTTGGACACTCAGTGAATGAATGATAATGAAGTTTGTTTGTAGAGTGCTTACATATGTCAGGTGCATATATTTATTAATTCTTAAAATAACCCTACAAGGGGGTTCTATTGTACCTACTTTACAGAAGAAGAAATGAGGTTAAGAGAGGTTAAGTAACTTATCCAAAGTCACAAAACTAGTAAGTCTCTGAGCGGGTTTCAAACTCAGATATCTGGCCAATTGCTGTTCTGCACTCTTCACTCACGGGGCTTCCTCAATAAATTGAAAGAGATGGAGGGAATTTATTTCTGTTTTTTATTCTTGCACTTGGATTGTGTGTGCTTAAAAAAAAACAGTTATCAACTCTACTAAGTCTATTTTATTAATTCATGAAATATTTAATAAGTACCTATTGTGTGCCAGGTACTTGGAATGCAATGCTGAGCAAAACAAATGTAGTCCTTTCCCTACTGGAATTGTTACCATAGCAGGGAAGATCCACAATTGTATGAGTATGGAGAGTAAAATGCAGCCATTGTTCTTATGGGGAAAGTACAAAGTGCCACTGAGGGTACTCTGGCAGTAGCAACTAACTCATCTTGAGAAGGACGTACAGTGAAAGCATCATTCCTGGAAGAAGGTAATTCCAAGTGGAGTATACCATTGGCCCTAGGGTACTGAAATTCAGAAAGTGGAGTTATATCTAGCTGTGAATGAAAGAATGCCCTATAAACTTGTATAAGATACTCAGTTATGGTATAAAAATCTAAAGAATCTTGTTCTATCTTTGCTGTATTCATTTTTTAAAAACTGTGTTAGTGCCCTTTCCCCAAATCTGATTACAATCTTTATGTACAAAATATAAAGCATAAGCTTTTTAACCTTTATTTTAAAATTTTTATTTGATAAGTTATTTGTCCCATTCATTTGCAAAGAGGTAATGCAGTGTGTCTGTTTTAGTAGTTAATAAATTCCAAAACTATGAAATCTGAGGGCTTATTCAAATTATTTTGTTCCACTGGAATTTGGTGGTGTATTGCATCATTGGCTGGAGCGTGGTAACTTCTTACAGAATGTAATTCTTTTTATTATGCTGATGGGAATGAAATTTAATGTTTGCTCACTTTTAATTCCTGTTCAATGGGAGAAATAGCCCAGGAAACCATGAAAGCTGGTGTGACTGAGACAGGAAGAAGCCAGGCTGGAAAACCAGAGACCCATATTCAGAAAGTAGCATTTTAGTGCTTTCTAGCTGGTGGAAAATTAATAGGTTGTTCTCTACAGATTTCTCCTGTTTTTCAAGTGGGGATATTGTATTTGCCACCATAATAACTCTAATATATGACTTGATTTTCAAAATTAAAAATTTAAGGATGAAAATAGTTACTCAGACAACTTGAAACTGGTGGTGGTGGCAACAGAGCAGTTGTTTTTAATAAGAAAATGATGGGGAAGATCAAAGAAGACCAGGGATCAGGATGTGGGAGTGAGTTCTCTTTATTGTAAACTGCTTTGGAGGGAGGTGAGAGATGGAGATTAGAGATGATGAAGCCCTTTCCTTTTGGTTTCTCTGATCTAGCCATGGATGATGAGAGTCCTTCTGGATGAGCGTCAAAGAAAAGACATGGTTAAATGGGTAATAAAAAAAAATCAATGGCCCATAAATGCTAAGTGTTTTAAGTTTAAAATTTTCTCTCAGAAAAAAAAAAAAAAAGGTTAGCTATTGCAGTTATCGTCTACAGCTTGTAAAACACAAGTTTCCCTAATGGAGCAAGTCCACCACGTCTTGGTTATAGGAAGAGATAGGAATATTGTGAAAATTCAAAGACTCCGAGCAAATATATGCTTTAAGATTTTAAAAAGTGCCCCAAAGGAGGAGAAAATAAGCTGCAAAAAAAAAATAGTCATAAAGTGCTTTTTTATGTTAAGAACAAAAAGACAGGAAATGTTTTTTTCTCCCAAATATTGTTGCATTTTCTCCATCTGGTGAAATAAAATAAGACAGATATGTTATCGTCCACTGTTACACAAACACACCACCAGCAGGCCAGTTAGAGGGTGGAGTGCTGCTGTCCCTGGTGCAGTAGGTGTAGCATTATTGCCCTCCCGCCCCCCGCCCCCTCAAAAAGCATCGCATGTGCTGCTTCTCAGAGGCCATCAAACGTTGTTGGCTTATAACATAGAAATTTCTTGGTTAATGGAATAACAAAATACAGAACGGTCATCTTTACATCTAAGGGAAGCTTCCCTGTTTGCTAACTTCCTTCCAAAACATTTTTGCCCTAATTACACTTTTGTTGGTGGTTTGGAGAGGCCAGGACAACCCAAGGGAATGATTTCATTCTAATTGCATCTTTCCTTTCCCAGGAGGTCTATATCCTTTCATATCCACCAAACTCACTTGATCCCTTGATTAACTGTTGTCCACTTGTTACTGAGGCAAAGCCAACAATGAGGACAACCAATCACCCAAAGGAGCCCTGTGAAAAATTTCCCTCCTGCTGAGATCACAAAGCTTGTGCATACTTTCTGTGAGGCTCCAGGTTCTTATCTAGGGCTCCAGGTGTGATAGAAGAGGTGGGGGGGGGAGGGTATTACCGGACCACTGACCATGTATGTATCCCAAAGTGTGTGTTTTTAGGGTAGGATTCATAGCTTGCGCCCATTTTTGAAGAGATCAGTGTCCCCCAAAATGTGAAGAACCACTGCCCAGAATATCCAAGTGAATTCCTCCATGGTTGCCAGACGTGGTTCCTTGCTGGACTTGCTGGTTGTTGAACTATATTGAAAATTTGGTTTAATACATTTCTACAGTAATCTGTGATGTGCCCAGCAACTGCCCTCGGGATGTCACCCGCAGTCTCAGGCTACTTGGTGCAAACGCGTGTGTTCTTGCCCGCACGCAACCTCCTCCAGGGCCGACCCCGCGCTGCCGCGCGCGTCCTGGGCAAGCAAAAGTGGGACTCGGGTGCGGCGGCGGCACGACGGGCGGTTTCCGCCGCGACGCTCTGCGGTTCCGAGACGACCCCTCACAGTCTCCCCTGAATGACCTGTCTAAGGAAACTTCGGCTCCATTTTTCCTCAGACATCTGAGGGGTGGCAGTAGAGGGAAAAGGGAATCCGTCTTTTAAACAAGACAGGGAGCCCTTCCCGGTGCGTATCGGCGGGCGGGGCAGCAGCCGCGCGTGTGCCGGAGGCTGGCAGACTCGAGTCGGGCGGGCGGGCCCTGCCCACCCGCAGACGGGAAACCCCGCGGCCCGGCGGCGGCAGGCGCAGCGCGACGTCTTCGCGCCTCTCAGGGCTTGTCCGCGAGACCGCGGCCCAGAGGACTCTGCTCCGGCAGGAGAGGAAGCGCCCTTGGCCGAGGCCCCTCCTCGCTTCGTCTGCGCTTTGGAGAAGGGGCTTGCGTGAGGGGCCAGCGCGGGGATCCGGCGCCCTTTCCCGGCTGCAGGCCCGGCACAGCACGGTGGCTCCGCACTGCGTGCGGTGCGCGGGGTCCTTTCGCTTCACGGCGGGATGAAGTGACCCCATCACTCCTGGCCTGCGATTCCACAACCGATCTTTGGCTTCGTTCATTCTTTCTCTAAATACCCGTTTTGTACCAGCGTGGGCTGGAGATGTCAAGCATATGTGAGGATAGAACAATGTTTGGAGGTAGGTGGGACATAAGGTGCTGAGGAAAGCCCTGAGCAGCAGAAGGAGCAAAAGAGCCAGTTGTATGCGCTCCTCTCACAGATCTAAGACTGCCGCCCATTACTACAATGGGATAGTAACGGGGTGTTACTATAGTATCCCATTTCACTGAGGGTAATACTGACACCTGGAGAGATTAAGGGCCATGGCACTGGAGCATGTGACTGTCTAGCGCCAGGCTTGGCACGCCAAACCCTTGCTTCCTCCCAGCTGCCTCCAGTGAAAAGGATTACCTCTGCCCAGGAGAGTGGGCAGAGATTTAACAGTGGAAGCAAACCTTAACTCGGGTGCCAAGGCTGTGTGCTCTTCTCCCTCACTCTTTGGTCCTGATGAAGTGGGAGACGTTGGAGCATACCTGGGCCCACTTCTCAGACCTCTTCTGTCCATCTGCCCTCACCCCTTATGTTATCTCTTGCAGTCACCAGCACCTACAACCATCCAAATTTTAAACCAATCTCCAAATTTAAAAAATACATTCAGCCTCCACTTATTCCCTAAATTTCAACCTCCAGTTTTGTTTCTTCAACTGCATACTTGATGTCTATCTCCACTTAAATGTCTAAAAGATCCTCAAATTTAATTTGTCTGATGCTTTGCTCTCTGACCCTGCTCCACCTTCAGTATTCCCCCTTTAGATTAAGAGCAACATCATTTTTTCTCAGGAGTTGATGAAGCCAAAAACCCTGGGTCAGTCCTTGACTCCTTGACTCACACTTCAAATGGAGCCTATTGGTGAATGTTGTGCCTTTATCTTCTGTATATATACAGAATCTGACCATTTCTTAAGACCTCTGGTCACCTAGGTTACTATGAGAGCTTGTTGATGGGTCTCTGGGTTTCTACCTTGTGCATTCCTGGCACAGCAGCCAGAGTGATCCCGATGTGTAAGGGAGCTCAGAAGCCCCCAGTGACTCTCCACCTAACTCAGAGTAAAAGCCAATCTCCTATACCCCCTGAGTCACTACTCTATCTCTGACCTCTCCTACTTTCTCCTTTTCCATGCCCATTTCCCTCCACCTACAGTGACATTCCTGTTTTTCCTGCTGTAGGGTCTTTGCACTTGCTGTCCCCTCTGCCTAGAGCACTATTCCCCAGATAGGTGTAGTTTGCTTCAGCTCTTTGCTCAAATGCCATCTCCTGCAGGAAGCTTTCCCTGACCACCTCATTGACATTGCAACCAGATCCCCTCCTTTCCCCCTTTCCCTGCTTTGTTTTTCTCCATGGTACTTAACTTCTTTTATACTAAACTTACTTCCCCACCCCTTTATTGCTTCTTTCCCTCCACAAGAATTTAAGTAATATTTTATATATATATATATATGGGCAGGGATTTTTTTTAATTACTCTGCCTCCAGTGCCTAGAACAGTGCCTGGCACATTGGAAGTACTCAATAAATATTTATTTTAATAAAATGGGGGGAGGGGAGTGGCTCCACTATTCACTAGCTCCATGACCTTGGACAAGTTAACTGCTCTAAAGCTCAATTTTCTCATCCATAAAATGAGAGTAGATGCTACATTACAGGGTTATCAATTATGACTAAATAAGTAAATACATATAAAACACTGAGCACATAAGAGCACAATAAGTGATAGTTAATTTTACTGATGTGTTATTTATTTATTTATTATTTTTCAGAGATAGGATCTGTTGCCCAGGGTGGAGTGCAGTGGCGCAATCATATCTCACTGCAGCCTCGAACTTCTGGCCTCCAACAATCCTCCCACCTTGGCCTCTGAAAGTGCTGGGATCACAGGTGTGTGCAGCTGTACCCCACCTGATATGCGATATTGATAGTATACATGAGGCCAGACTTGTAAGTGTGTATATATATCTTGTACCTTACCTTCCTGTCTTTTAGAAGACATTTGTCTATTTGTAGTGGTGCAATATAATTGAGAATGCAGCATTCAGTTCAAATTGTTCATCTGTTTCTGATTTTTTGTATAATGCCTCAGAAGTGTGTGGTCACTGTTAACTGCTGAGAGCTGAGAGAAAAGTTTGTTCAGAAGCAGGTCTGAAAAACCACTTTTTGGCTCATTTGTATCTGCATCATCACCCACCCTTCATCTTCCATGGAAAGGGGGAAGGGGAAGTTAGATTCCTTGAGAGAATGTGAGTTATCTCCTTTATGACTCTAACAGGAAAATTCTTTTTTTTTGGCTTAACAACAAATTTATATTCTCATAGTTACGGAGGCTGGAAGTCCTAGATCAAGGTGTCAGCAGGTTTGGTTTCTCTGGAGGCCTCTGTCCTTGTATAGACAGCCACCTTCTTGCCATGGTCATATGGTTTTTCTTCTGTGCCCCCAAATCCCTCATGCCTCTTTCCAGGGAAATTCTTTTGAAAACCTGGAAGGATGGGGCTGCAGGGTGCGGGGTGGAAGGGAGGAGGAGGCACTTGACTTAAACCACTGCAGGTTTGAGAATTAGGCTGGAATTGGGCTTTCTTCCAGCCACCCAGCCCCTTTCCTTAGGCCAGTCTCCCTAGGGAGGATTCACATGATGACATGTTTGTGTGTGGAGGAGAGGGGTGACAGGATTTAGCAAGGGAAATTGGACAGTAGCTCCCTGGTGCTCTTCCCTCTGGCTAGACCCTGGCTTCCTCCCTCACCTCGCTGAGCTCAGTTGTCCACCTTATTTAAAATCACAATTGTCTTCTCACCTGGCATTCTCACTACCCCCACCCCGCCCAGATAGCCCAGATAAGCCACGAGGACAGCAGTTTTTGTTCTGTTTTGTGTCCCCTTTCTTCCTATTTCTTAGGGCACAGCCTGGTACTCATGGTCCTGTCAAATTCTAGTTAGTTGAATGACTCCTCATACCAAGCTCATTGAATTCTACCAAGCAGCCCCTGGCTTCAACAGAGCAATTCTCAAGTGCGAGAGCACTTTAATTTTTTTTTTTTTTAGTAGTGACGGGGGTGGGGGTGGGGAAGGTGGGTCTCTCTCTTGCTCAGGCTGGTCTCCTGACCTCGAGGGATCCTCCCGCCTCGGCCTCCCAGAGTGCTAGGAATAAAGGCTTGAGCCACCGCGCCCGGCCTCGAGAGCACTGTAAATGCATCATCTCATACTCTCACAGTCAGGCTCTCACAACAGTCTTCTGAGGTAGATGTTATTATAATTCCCACTTTACAGATAAAGTGAAGACCAGGGAGGTTAAGTAACTTGCTCAGGGTCGCGCAGCAGCCGATAAATGGCGGAGCTAAGGACAGACTCCGGACAGTCTGGGTCCAGGGCCTGAGTCCCAGCCGTCTTTGGGAAGAAGCTGAAGAAGGCTGATCGCATGCGCCACCAGGCGCAGCCGGCGGGACTCTGAAAGGCCCGAAGGTTGAGAGGAGGCAGAGGCCGCTGCCATCTAAACAACCTTCCATCTTTCCTTTCCGTGGCCACTCGGTGTGGCCCCCATCGTAACCGAGCTCCCCTGAAGCAGCGCGGGCCTGGCATGCGACCATCGGTGGAGGTTAAGCAGGGGAGATTCTTCTCAAAAGCCCTACCCTTAAAGTCCCTGCTGGTGCCCGGACAACTTGAATTTTCGGGAATAGCAGCGGCCAGTGGGGCGTAGGTGAGCCACCAAAAGCCCGGCAGACCGCGCCCTCGCGGATTTCCCCAACGGGGTCGGCCAACCTTTGGATCCCCTTGGAAGACCCCGACGGAGCCATCGCGTCGATAGGGAAACTCGAAACCGGGAACTATGAGTCTGGGAACCGAGAACGCGACAGCACTTGGCCGCAGGCGTGCGGCGTGAGCTCCCGTGCAGTTTCCGTGAGGCGGAGGGCGGGCGCCGGGGAGCCCCCTGCGGGGACCCGCCGACGGCGGAGCGCGAGGACCGCGACGCCGCTGCGCTTGCCAGGCGCTAGTGTCTAACTCCTCGTTCTCATCGGTATTCATGCTTAAAAAAGAAAAATCAGGAAAACAACTTGGAATGGTTCACTTGGCGAGCCTGTTTTGCTCAATCCTTGGGAGATGGGGCGAACGTAGAATCCAGTCTCCAGGCCGGCAGCCCAGTGACCCCGCATCCCAGGTCCCCGCCCCAGGGCCGCCAGCGTCTGTCTGAAGCCATCTGCCGCCACGACTTCGCTGCGCGACAGTTTTTAAATTCAGAGAGACACAGGGGGTAGTAAACAATTTCCTTGTGTAGAGTCACCGAATTCATGGGAGCTTTGGGTCATTTTGTCGTTATGTGTTTTATTTTCAGTCAAGTGATACTTAAAACATTAACAACTCATCCTGTGAGTTTCTGGGAAAATTTGGAGGTTAAAATACCTGAAAATTCTGGTAATCCCTGTTCTGATGAGTCAGTTAAAAAGGCTTCGTTTACTCATCACTGCCAGGTAGAATCCTGCAAACAATCAATGAAGAAATATGCTCAGTTTATACAGTTTTGTTTGGAAAGTCAAAATCAAATACCTTTGTTTACAGTTGCAAATTAGAGTTCACATTAATTGCCCTAAAATGTATCGATTTGCCTTATGCAGAAGTTTGTTTCTGAACCAGTATTTGCCTTAATTTTCTTCCTCAGACATGTTATGTGATATTATGGAATGATAAAAACAAACAAAAAATCCAGTGGATTTGTGTTTTTTCTGTCTTAGGTATTGAATCTAGTACTGTTGGTTCCTTTTTTAAAAAAAGAGGATTTATTTATTATTATTATTGTTAGAGATAGGGTCTCACTCTGTTGCTCCGGCTGGCGTACAATGGGGTAAGGATAGTTCAATGTAGCCTCCAACCCCTGGGCTCAAGGGATCCTCCTTCCTGAGCCTCCTGAGGAGCTAGGATTATAGGGCACAGGCCATGCCTGGCTAATTTTTAAATTTTTTGTAGAGATGAGATCTCGCTGTGTTGCCCAGGCTGGTCTTAAACTCCTGGCCTCAAGCCATCCTCCTGCCTCAGCCTCCCAAAGTGCTGGGATTACAGGCATGAGCCACTGTGCCCAGCCGTATTTTAAAATGGACTTTGGAGTAAAAAGTAATGGGGATGTTTGGCAACCTTGTGGTAAAATATAATAGTGTGCTGAGGATAAAGACTAGAATTCAGTTCCATTTCTTGCTCCATTACTCACTCACTTGATGTGGCCTTTGACAAGTCCCTTCACTGTCCTGGGCCTCAGGCTCTCTCCACCAGTAACAGGGGATCATCTTTACCATCTACCTGCCTCCTGGGGGTGTTGTAAGGGTTAATGAGATATGTGGTGAATGCTTTGACTCCAGGGTGAATGATCCTGAACAAATAAAACATGATTACATCTCAGATTCCTCTTTGATTCATCTGAATAATAGGCCTTCCCTTTATTAAGTCTTTTCCTATTAAATTTTCAAAATTCAGTTTTTGGTTTTAAAATGTTAATGTTAAAAATGTTATATAATGTTGGGACATTATATATATTAATAGATTAACACCCTGTGTAAAAGCTCTTGACAAGTTATACTACCATGTTAAGGCAGAACTTTTATTTCTTCATAGATATCAAATAACTTATTTTTTCGTTATGTCATTCAGTGTATTTATTCAACAAATGTTTACTGAAAATGTACTTTTTCTGGGGATTTTAAGGAGTTCAGGGAATGCTTACAAAGAACAATCTTGTTTGCCTCTGACTCTCAGATGCTGTGTTAAGCACTTTATGTGTATTATTTCATTTAATCCTCATGATAACTCCCTGTAATGTAGATACAATGCTATCATTACCCTATGTATGGAATACAAGCTGAAGAGTTTCTGTGTAATTCAGTAAGCAAAATACTGAAGACTTTTGGGTCAGGGAAGTGATATCAGTAGAGCAGCAGAATTTTGTGAGGTCACTAGCAACAGCAATGAGGTACTTTTTTGAAACCTCTGATGGAAATTTATGGTCACTTTTTTCTTTAAAATAAGAAAGAAGGTTTTGCCAACACTGCCTCAGCAGGTATGAAATTCAGCTATCTGCATAGCTTAGACCAGCTCATCCTAGAGTTAAGACGATGGATTAGACAAAATTTACATATAAGCAAAATAGAGGACTCAGTAGAAATTAGCCAAACAACATTCAAAGCTACAACCACCCTTTCATTTCCCTACCACCCCTCCCCCCCCAAAAGAAGAAAAGAAAAGAAATCCACCTAAGCTTTCATGTGATCACTACTTGGTTTTTAGAAGTTGTCTAGAAGACAGAATCTAAAGAAGCATACCAACAGCATTGATTTGAACTTGTCTCAAATATTAAAGTGATATCTGATCACTTCCAAGTGTCACTGCCATACTGAGACTCTTTTTGTATGGTGTATCTGAATTATGAACTTGCAGATTTTAGACAAGATTATAAAAGAAAAGGCAATACAATAGAGTCTAGCCAGTAGATAGACAGTTCATAGACAAAATTGAAAATTGGACAAGTTTATATTCTTCACATAAGCAAGGGGGTCATATACCCTTTGAGGGAACAGAGAAACCTTGTGGATTAGGCCTATTTTGTCTGAAACATAAAATTCATTTATCCATCCATGGAAATATGATCCACCAAATGACTAACCAAAGCTAACATTGGACAGGAGGAGAAGTAGCAAAATTAAACCAGAAAATACAAGGTTTTGTGTTCTGTTTGTGGACAGTTAGGCCAGCTGCAACAGATTGCTTAGAAAGTTCACTATTTATACTATAGTATTATGGTATTATACATTTGCTGCATGTTGACTATGTGCTAAGTCATCAGTGTGATTAAAGCAAACACCCATATGGTTGGTTGACAGTGTCCTAGTTTGCAGTCTCAGACATACAGCACTGACAAATACACACATATAACAGAAGCAGATGTGTATATGGAGTGCAGCAAGTGTTGAATGATTTAGATATACAGGAATTAGTTCTGGTGCTTTCTATACATGAGAGAATAGAAAGTGAGATATGCAAGTCACATATTCAGAGAAAGTATTCTTGGGAGAGTTAAGGAAACTCCTGTCTTACTTACAGTTACTTAGTTGAGAAAGGATTTTTGAGAAGGAGCCAGATGGGGATTTCAGAGTAACAGAATCACAATATGTTAGAATTGGAAGAGTCTTTAAAAGTCAAAATCCAATTCTTCATTTTATAAATAAAGATGCTGATGTCTAGAGCCCTAGAGGCCTAGGGCCCTAGAGTAGCAGATCTGGGATTACAATGCAGATGCCCACCCTCTGAGACTCCAGTGCTCTTCTATGTTGAAGGGTTTTTTGTTGTTGTTTTGTGGGGAGTTTTTTTCCTGTTTTCTTTTGTTAAGCTTAATTTTACTTGTTATGGAAAATTTAAAATGTTTACAAAAATAGAATAATAAAATGAACCTCTCTACATATATTGTCTAGCTTTATGTCACTTTTATTTAATCTATTCCTGGGTTTTTGTTTTTTTCTGGAGTATTTTAAAGCAAATCCTGACATCCATGTTGTTTCACCAGTAAATACTTTGAATGCCACTCTAAGTTTTTCTTTAAAAACATAACAGCCATGCCATTAGAATACTTAACAAAATTAATAATAAATCTTAATATCATCTAATACCAACTCCTTATTCATATTTTCTCTGATAGTCTCAAAGATATCTTTTCTACTGTTGGTTTGTTTGAATTAGCATCCAGATAAAGTCTTCATATTGCATTTGGTTGTTATGGCTTATAAACCTCTTTTATTCTATAACTGCCCCTCTTCTTTTTTCTTTTCGTTTCTTTCTTTCTTTCTTTCTTTCTTTCTTTCTTTCTTTCTTTCTTTCTTTCTTTCTTTCTTTCTTTTTGTGTAGTGGGTTTGTTGGTGAAACAAGGCCATTTATCTTTGTAGAATATGCCACATTCTGTGGCATTGGCTGATTATGTCCCTTGTGCTGTTTTTTGCTGTGTTCCTCTATAATCTGTATTTCCTGTAGCTTGGCAATTAGACCTAGAGACTTGATTAAAGATAGGTTCAATTTATTTAGGTAGGAATATTTCATAGGAGGTACTGTGGACTTGGTATAGCACTATTTCTGGAAGCACATAATATGTGTTTATTCTGATTTCATTGATGCTAAGATTGATCAATGGGTTTGGAGAGTGTTAGCTTAATTTCTCCATCAACTTCTCATCTAATGATTTTGAGATCCAATGATGATTGTTGTTAAGAAGACCTGTCATTTCCTTAGGGGTTAAAAATGGTGATTTTTTTTCATTCTGTCATTCATCTGCACTTATTAAATGGAACAATTCATTAAAGAACTTTCTCCCATCTATGCTTTGATTCCCATAAATTATTGTGGTATAGGAAAGGCAGGATAAATGCTTGATGCTTTCCCTTTATTTTTAAATTTTCAGAGTAATGAGTTGATGCCCAAGCAACCTCCAATGACGACCAAGGCATTTGGATACATTTTATGTGTTTTAATTCATTGCAGTTGCTTTCGTGTTTAAGACTCAGATTGTCACATCTTAGTTCAGTTGAAGTCCCTTGAGGTTGCCTCCTATTTTCTTTTGATACGAACAAATTGCTCTTTGGTATTTTCCTTCATTTCTGTTACAAAAAGATGTCTCAAGCTCATCTTATACATTTGCTGCCTTAGACCTGGAACAGTCATTTCACCAGCTTCCTTCATGGTAAATTATGTCTTTAGAGCATAACCTGAGCATTGTGGGTGCTTCTGGCTGTTGAATTATTATTCCTTATAAGCCTTTTAGTAGTAAAAGCTAGGAAAATATTTTTGAAAAAAAAATTTTTTCATTTATATTACATTCCAGTTCAAATTTAAAATACAGGATTTTCCCTTAACTTCTCTGATTTTATAATTGTATCTTTTTCCTTATGCTGAAAATCTTGGGTCCCAAGGAAATTAACGTAAGTATTATTTGCTTTATCCTGTAATAGACCCTAATGGTTTCTAAACACCTATAATACTATTGACAATATTACTAATGAATACAGTTTAAGATGTATTTGCAATTCTTTGGTCTTAAAGTATAACCCCTAGGGATTTATAGTCAAAATACTGTGTTTTAGAATCACTTGAAATAATTCCTTTTTTCCCAGTGTGGCTATGGTACTGGCTTTATATGCAATTAGGGAGTCAATTTATTTTGTTTTTTAATTTTTTTTAATTTTTAAGCATTGCTCTTTTCTTTCTTATTTAATTTAGATTTCTAGTTCTGTAAAACCTTCACAATGGTTCCAAAGTAAAAACTACATGGCCGGGCGCGGTGGCTCATGCCGGTAATCCTAGCACTCTGGGAGGCCGAGGCGGGCGGATCACTCAAGGTCAGGAGTTCGAAACCAGCCTCAGCAAGAGAGAGACCCCATCTCTACTATAAATAGAAAGAAATTAATTGGCCAACTTAAGATATATATAGAAAATTTGAGCCAGGCATGGTGGTGCATGCCTGTAGTACCAGCTACTCAGGAGGCTGAGGCAGAAGGATCCCTTGAGCCCAGGAGTCTGAGGTTGCTGTGAGCTAGGCTGACGCCACAGCAGTCACTCTAGCCCGGGCAACAAAGTGAGAATCTTTCTCAAAAAAAAAAAAAAACAAAAAACAAACTACATGAAAAGCCACATTCATAGATATCTCCCGTCCATCTCTATTCTCTCTCTGTACTCTCTCCATATTAGCCATTTTAATTAGTACTCATTTATCCTATCATCATTTCCCTTTGGGCATATAAGTAATATTACATATATATGTATTCAAATGTTCTCTTCTTTCTTATGTATCATTTAATAATCTTGTTTTATCATTTACCAATATATTGAATATTATATATAATATAGTTTAGCAATGTATCTTTGAATTATATATTATACATAGATATATTGTTAAATGGGAAAGCAAGAATATTATAATACAATATAATAATATATTATATGTAATATATATAGTTAAATGATATATATGGTATATTCATATCAATATACAGAGGTTTTCCTCATTCTTTTATAACTGCATAGTAGTCTATTCATCCAGTTTTTATTTCAAGAAATATGACTTCTTTCCATTCCTTTGCTATTACAAATAAAGCCATAATGAATAGCCTTGTGCAAACATAATTTCTTCCCTCCCTCCCTCCCTCCCTTCCTTCGTTCCTTCTTTCCTTTTGGCTTCCTTCCTTCCTTCTCTCTCCCTCCTCCACCTCCTGCTCTTCCTTCTACTCCCCTTCTCCACCTTCTCCTCTTTCTTTTTCATAATCTATAGTTGGATAGATTCATAAAAGTGAGTGAAGGGACAAATGTATCTAAATTTCCCTCCTAGGTATTATACCATGTTTCATTTCCCCTGGCAATGAATGAGAGTACCTGCTTTTTAGATTACCAATAGAATGTGTTGTCAAATGTTTATATTTTTGTCAATCTGGTAGGTAGGAGATTGTGTTTCAGTGTAGTTTAAATTAATATTTTTCTTCTTTCTAGTGTGTTTTCATGTGGAGAAAGGTTTTTGTATGTTAACAAAAGTGTTCAAGTAAAAGGTATAGTACAGAGAAAGTTCAGAGTTAAAGGAAGGATGAAAACATAAATGGATAGAGAATAAACATTTAAAATGGATTTAAGCATTATTTTGTTTTGTGAAACTCTAAAGTGGTCTATGTTAGGGCCTCAGGTAGCAGCAGTAGTTTGAGGACAAACACTATTTAGAGAAATTTGGGGCTGGCTGTTCATGTGAACATTTTTAGTCTTCTCAGTACTTATTAAAATCCTGGTGCCTTAATGGAAATGTATATCCTAATACTTTTTGGTCCTTAATGATTTGACTCCAGTGTTTCACTCCCATTTTGTCTTTTCTGTCTTATCCACTTGCACAGCCAGCATCGCTTGTGTGGAAACTTGGGTATTACCTTTGCTATTTCTTCCAGTCTAGCCAACGTCACAACCAGATAGGATTCTCAATTCTCTCTAATTCCTTGCATCACTAGCTCCTGATTCAACTGTAGGAGTTCTGATTAAATATTCTTAGGTCAGGTAACCATGTGCTCCTGGCAAGGAAGCTTGGGAGAGCAAGTTTCTGGCATTATACCTTCTAAAGTAGGAGGCAGGCTCTGCTTATGCCAGGGCGTGTAAGATTGAGAATTCTTCAAAAACAAGAAAGGCTGTAGAGATGCTGCGCATCCCAAAATATGAACAATATCATCTATAGGACAATTCACTGTTCTTGGCACTGAACAATGATGAATAAAATACAGCTAATCTCTGCGTTAAGCTAGTGGGAGAGATAGAATCATACTGAAATGATTTGATATGAATACAAGACATTCTAAGGAATAGAATCTAATAGAGATAGCAGAAGTAGGGTAATTAATTCTGGACAAGGTGATCAGAAAAGATTTCTCAGTAGAAGTAGAATTTGAGCTAGGACTGAAAAAACATGTATGATTTTGATAGGCAAAAAAGGAAGGAGGGTCAGAGCATCATGGTCTTAGGGAACTCTGTGAACAAAGAGGAGGATGTGGTTGATAAGCTGTTGTGTCTAGAGCACAGAGTTCCTGGGCTGCCTGGGCATGGCCTGGCCCCCTCAGTGGATGTGAAGCTCTTGAAGAAGGGATCTATGTCTTATTCACCTTTGAAACTCCAGTGTCAAGAGAGTCACTCCACAAACCGAACATTTTCTCAATTAATATTGGTTTACTAAATGAATGAATCAACCTGAGCTTTCTTCAAGGGTAGTATATATATTAATATTTTTGCTGTAACTTGTTTTATCTTCCTAATTAAAGGGCAGAAGAATAGGCCATGTCTCATTTACTTTAATAGGCAAATCCCTGAATGAAAACAAAAATATTCTTTTGCCATATAGTTTTGGTTTTCCATAGTTGGTGTTCACCTCTGAGAATGAAACATGTTAGAAGTTTTCTAATAGCAAACTATGTGTAAAATTCCACAATTAGAAATAAATTTCTTCTATGACAAAAGGAAAGAATGTTCTCAAAGACACTAAAGTATACTTGAACAAAGAGAAAGAGATCCTTGTTCTTTTATAGGACTCTGAACTTCATGCAGTTCTCCTTAAATTAATTTATAAATTTTACCTGATCATGGTAAAAATCCTGATAAAAATATCCATAATGTTTTAATGGAACTACACAAGTTGATACTAGAATTTCTATTGAAAAATAAAGATGCAAGAATAGCTAGAAAAATCCTGGAGAAAAAAGCAATAAGGTGGAACTAGCCCTTTCAGATATTAAAAAATGCTATAAAATCTCTATAACTGAAGTTGTGTGGTAGTAGTACATAAATAGATCAATGGAAAGTCTAAAAATAGACCCAAGTATACATGGAAATGATGGAAGTGGCATCTTCAATCACTGGAGCAAGGAAGGACATTTTTTAAAAAGCTATTGGGAAAACTGGTAGCTACTTAGAAAAAGGAAAAAAACTAGATCCACATCTCACACCGTATACAAGAATAAAATTCAAATGAATCAGAAATCAAAAGATAAAAAAAAAAACCTTACAAGTACCTGAAGAAAAAAAAATGAGTGAATTTCTTATACCCTGGGTGTAAGGAAGACTCCATATCTCAAAATCCTAAAGCAGTTAAAAAATGTTTTTTAGGCTGGGCACAGTGGCTAACGCCTGTAATCCTAGCACTCTGGGAGGCCGAAGCGGGAGGATTGTTTGAGCTCAGGACTTCAAGACCAGCCTGAGCAAGAGCAAGACCCGGTCTCTACTGTAAATAGAAAGAAATTATAGCCAAACAACTAAAAACAGAACAAATTAGTCGGGCACGGTGGCATGTGTCTATAGTCTCAGCTACCTGGGTGGCTGAGGCAAGAGGATCGCTCAAGCCTAGGAGTTTGAGGTTGCTGTGAGCTAGGCTGATGCCATAGCACTCCAGCCTGGGCAACAGAGTGAGACTCTGTCTCAAAAAAAAAAAATGTTTTTTAAATTTGACTTTTTTCTTTTGGCAAAAAACATCATAAGCAAAGTCAAAAGACAAATGACAAATAATTAGGCCACAAAAAGTCTTAATAAATTGAAAAGATTAAAATCATACAAAATATTTTTTCTAATCACAATGAAATAAAACTAGAAATCAATAGTAGAAGGGAAGTAGAAAAATCCACAGATATATGGAAATTAAATAATATACTCTGAAACAACAATGGGTCAAAGAAGAAATCACAAGGGAAATTATAAAATATCTTAAAACAAATGAAAATGAAAACATAGCATACCAAAACTTGTAGGACGCAATGAAAGCAGTGCTAAGAGATAAATTTATAGCTGTAAATGCTGATTTAAAGAAGAAAAGCAGTCTCAAATCAACATCCTTACTATACATTAAGGAATTAGAGAAAGAAGAACAAACTAAGTCCAAAGTTAGCAGAAGGAAGGAAATAACAAAGATTAAAGATGAGATAAACAAAATGGAAAATAGAAAAACAGTAGAGAAAATCAACAAAACTAAAGGTTGATCCTTTGAAAATATCAAGAAAATTGACCAATCTTTAGCTAAATAGGCTAAGAGAAAAAGACAGAACACTGAAATAACTAAAATCAGAAATAAGAGAGGGAATATTACAACCTATGTCACAGAAATAAATGGGGATTATAAGAGAATTTTATGTACAATTGCACTCCAACAAATTAGGTAACCTAGATGAAATAGATAAATTCCTAGAAACACACAACCTACCAAGACTTAAGCTTTCATGAAGAAATAAAAAAACAGTAAAGAGATTGAGTTAGTAATCAAAAATCTCCCAACAATGAAAAGCCCAGAACCAGATGGCTTTTGTATTAGGTTCTCCAGAGAAACAGAACCTGTAAGGGTGTGTGTGTGTGTGTGTGTGTGTGTGTGTGTGTGTGTGTGTGTGTGTGTGTATGTGTATGGAGAGAGAGAGAGAATGAGGTCGGTGTTAAGAAGTCCCAAGATCTGCTGTTTGCACCCTGGAGACTTAGAAAAGCTAGTGGTATGGTTCAGTCTGCGTCCAAAGGCCTGCGGGCAGAAGACTGATGCCACAACTCACAACTCATACAGACAGAAGAGGTGAATTCTCCCTTCCTCCACCTTTTGTTCTTTTTAGTCTCTTAGTGGATTGGATGACACCCACCTACCATGAGGAGGACAATCTATGGTAATCTCATCTAGAAACATCCTTATGGTCACACCCAGAAGTAATGCTTAGCCAAATATCTGGGAACTCCATGACTCAGTCAAGTTGATACATAAAATTTACTGTCACAGCTTCGCTGGTGATTTCTACTCAACATTTAAAGAGTTAACACCAATCTTTCTCAAACTATTCCAAAAAATTGAAGAGGAGGAAACACTCCCAAACTTATTCTATGAGGCCAGCATTGTCCTAATGCTAAAGCCAAGGACATTATAGGAAAACTATAGACCAATATTCGTGAGGATTATTGATACTAAAATTGTCAATAAAATAGTAGCAAACAGAATTAAACAGCATATTAAAAAGATTATATACAAGGACCAACTGGTATTTATTCCTAGAATGCAAGAATGCTTCAACAAATAAAAAGTCATCAAATAAAAACCACATAATCATCTCAGTTGATGCAAAAAAGCACATCAATACTCATTTATGAAAAAATTCAGTACTCTTTCATGACAAAAAACACTCAACAAACTGGAAGTGGAGGGAAACTACCTAAACATAATAAACGTCATCTATGAAAAGCCCACTGCTAACAACATACTCAAGGTGAAAACTGAAATCTTTTCTTCTAAGATCTGAAACAAGACAAAGATGCCCACTTTTGCCATTTTTATTCAACACAGTACTAGAAATCCTTGTCAGAATACTTAGAGAAAAAAAAAGAAAAAAAGCATCCAAATTAAAAAAGAAAAAGTAAAATTATCCCTATTGATCTCTACAGATGACATGATCTTCTATGTAGAAAACCCTAAAGATTCCACAAAAAACTGTTAGAACTAATAAATGAATTCAGCAAAGTAGCAAGATATAAAATAAATATGTGAAAATCGGTTGTGTTTCTATACACGAACAATGAGCAATTGGAAAAGGAAATTAAGAAAACAATTACATTTACGATAGCAACAAAAAGAATAAAATACTTAAGAAAAAACTTAACTAAGGAGGTGTAAAACTTATGCACTGAACACTATAAACATGACTGAAAGAAATTAAAGAAGATACAGATAAATGCAAAAACATCCCATGTTCATGATTGGAAGACTAGAATCAATAAGATGTCAATACTATCAAAGTGATCTATAGATTCAATGCAATGTGTCAAAATCCCAATGTTGTTTTTTCCAGAAACAGAAATATCCATCCTAAAATTCATGTGGAATCTCATGGGATGCTGAATACCCAAAACAATCTTAAAAAGAATAACAAAGTTGGAAGGGGTCTCACATTTACTGATTTCAAAACATTTTGAAGCTATAATAAAGCAATATGGTACTGGCATAATAAAGACACATATATAGATCAGTGAAATAGAATTGAAAACTCAGAAATAACCCTTTGCATATATGGTCAAATGAATTTTTACAAGAGTGCCAAGACCATTTAATTTGGGAATTAAGTTATTTCCAGCAAATATTGTTGGAAAAACTGGTTATTAAAAGAATGAATTTGGGCCCTTACCATACACTATGTACAAAAATGAACTCAAAATGGGTCAAAGACCTAAAAAAAGGTAAAACTGTAAAACTCTTAAGTGGCTTAGAGGTTTTTCTAGAAAAAAGCCTATAAAAACCTTAGAAGAAAACAGGAGAAAAGCTTCATTATATTGGATTTGGATGATTTCTTGGATATGACACCAAAAGCACAGGCAACAAAAGAAAAAAGTAGATAAATTGGACTATATCAAAATTAAAGACTGCAAATTACTTTACAAGCTTTCCCTTCTCTGTAATCAAACCTCATATGTAAAAATAAATGATGGCAGAAGGACAATACTACATTGTCACTTAAAACTACAAGCATGAGGAAATATAACTTGTTTAACTTCAATAATAATAGTAATTTATTGAGCATTTACTTTGTGCCAGGCACCATGCTAGGCAACTGTCCACACTTCACCTGGTTTCTTCTTACTGTTTGAAGTGTACAGATAAGAAAACAAACAACATCAACAACAAAAACAGGACTTAGGAAGTTGAGCAATTTGCTAAAAGTCACTTTGTGCACACCCATAGTCCCAGCTACTTGGGAGGCTGAGGCAGGATGATTGCTGGAGCCAGAGTTTGAGACCAGCTTGTGCAACATAGTGAGACCCTGTCTCTAAAGAAAAAATTGAAAAAAAATTTTTTAAAACTACTGTGCTTGAAAGGACACACTCAACAGGGTGAAAAGGCAGCTCACAGAATGGGAGAAAATATTTGCAAATCATGTCTGATAAGAGGTTAATATCCAAAATATATAAAGAACTGCTATAATTCAATAACTAAAGAATGAACAACCAAATTAAAAAATGGGCAAAGGACTTGGTAGACATTTTTCTGAAGAAGATATACAAATAGCCAACGAGCACATGAAAAGATGCTCTACATCTCTAATCATTAGGGACATGCAAGTCAAAAGTATAGTGAGATACTGCCTTATAGCCAGTAGAATGGCTACTATCAAAAAGACAGAAAATAACAAATGTTGGTGAGGATATGGGAAAATTGGAACCCTTGTGCAGTGTTGGTGGGAATGTAAAATGGTGCAGCTGCTGTGGAATACAGTGTGGCAATTCCTCAATACACTAAAAATAGAATTATCTTCTGATCCAGCAATTCCACTTCTGAATGTACACCCAAAAGAATTGAAAGTAAGGCCTCTAAGAGATATTTGTATACTCATGTGTATAGCAGCATTATTCACAGTAGCCAAGAGATAGAAGCCACCCAAGTGTCCATTAATGGATGAATCAATAAACAAAATGTAGTCTATACATACAATGGAATAGTATTAAGCTTTAAAAAGGAAGGAAATTCTGACACAGGCTAAAACATAGATGAACCTTGATACATTTTGCTAAGTGAAACAAGCCATTCACACACACACGCGCGCGCGCGCACACACACACACACACACACACAAAAGCAAATACTATATGATTGCACTTATATGAGGCGCCCAGAATAGGTAAATTCATGTAAGTACCGCTTGCTAACCGATTACGCCACTCGAGCGCACCATAACAGTTAAATTCACAGAGACAGAAAGTAGAATGGTTCTTGTCTGAGACTGGGCTGGGGAGGGAGGAATGGGGAATTATTGTTTGATAGGTGCAGAGTTTCAGCTTTGCAAGCTGAAAAGAGCTCCGGAGATGCATGGTGATGATGGTTGTACAACCACTCAACCTTATACTTAAAAGTGGTAAATTTTGTGTTATATGTATTTTACCATAATTAAAAACATTTCTAGGATAAATAGAATTCCTTGCTACTATATCCTTAATCATATAATGGGTGTGGAGAGGAGGGAGAGAGAGAAAGAGCATAAGCATTTCTTTTCTAAATTCTATTAAATTTAGGTTCAATTTCAAATTTTAAAATATGTCTAAATTATGAAAAGGGCTGAAGGGCTGAAGAAATGTTCTAGATTAGAAGAGACTAAAACAACATGACAATTAATTGCATTATGTGAGTCTGGATTGGATCTCAGACCGGAGGTTGAGGGGAAAGGTTTTAAAGAACATTATTGAGACAGTTGGCAAAATTTGAATATGAACACTGGGTTAGATATTAGTATTAAATCTTCTATTTGTTGATTTTGATAAATAAGCTGTGCTTATGTCAAAGAAAGTCCTCATTCCTAGAAAGTATACACTGAAGTATTTATTGGTAAGGTGGCATGATGCCTGCAATTGTTCTCAAATGATTCAGGGAAATAAATGTATTGAGTGAGCAGATGATAAAGCAAATAGCACAAAATGTTAACAGTTGTTTAATTGAGTAAAAGTTATATAGTAGTTCTCTGTACTCGTCTTGCAGTTTTTCTATATGTGAAATAAAAATTAATAAACAAATGGTGGCCATATGATACAAAGCCACCCTGGTCTAATTAATTAGGAGAGGTGGTACAGTTAACAAAGAGGTATCATGTAAAGCAATGGCATGGCATGGCCTTGGTTGTGTGACTTTAGAGCTTTATGACTTGTGTTTTCTCAACTGAGAAATAATTGAGGATTGACTTTATTGAGTACTAATCTGTACTTTTGTGTTGATCCTTGACACATTAATGATTTGTTAACACTGAAAATCCTCCAAATCTGGGAGAAAACCATGAGCCTAAATTCTATTGATGTGATTTTTGGATATAAAAATATGCTGTAAGATCAAAGGAAAACAAACGTTTGATTTCTGCCTTGTATTAGTCAGGGCTCTTGTTTGAAGTGACAGATACTCAACTCAAGCTTGCTTTATTCATCAAGTATTTATTGAGTGCTTACAATGTCCCAGCCCATGTTATTGGTTTGGGGGATATAACAGGAAACAAAATCAGCATAAGCCCCCTCCATTTGAAGCCTTCTTTTTGGTTTTAAAAACAAACAAAAATATTAGGTAAATAAAAAGAGTGTATGTGTAATCTATTGGCTCACGTAAGTGGTGTATTGCTCAGCCATTTCTGTATAATAACCACACATATCTCAGTGAGATGTGGCAGCAAGCATTTATTTAGTTCACACATCCAGGGGTGGCTGGACCAGCTCTGCTGATCTCAGCTGAGCTTGCTTACGCAGCAGCAGATTTAGGCTCCAAGGCTATGGTACAGATCTTTGGGTTTCCTTCATGTGTCTCTTGTTTTCCTTGAACCTGCAGGTGAGCTGAGGCATGTCCTTTTCCTGGTGGTGGCAAAGGCATATTAAAGCCCTTTTTTGTGTCATGTCTGCTAACATCCCATCGACCAGTCAGTCACCTGGCCAAGCTCCAAGTCAGGGAGTGGGGAAATATACTCTCCCATGGAAGTGGGGGAAACTGCCAAGTCTCATGGCAAAAGTTTTGGATACAGGGAGGGGTGAAATTTGGGGCCAATTATGCAATCTGTCACCACTGGGAGTGTCACAGCTTTAGGCCAGTTGGATACATTTCTTTATTCCCCTCACCTCCGCTCTCACTAGTCTCTGATTTTGTGTGTGTCATTGCATTGACCACATTTTCTCCTGTGGCATCCCCAGGATCCAAACATGGCAGGATCTAATAAAAGAGGGATGATATTTATTCCCTTGGTTTTCACCTAATAAATTTCAGGGAAGGACTTTTTTTTTGATCTCTGCCTGGATCGAAGTTAAGTGTCTAACTGTTGGTCTAATATTATGGTCAGGGTAGTAGAATGCCCTGATTGCCAAGCCCTGGGCCACATGTTTACCTCTGCAGTGGGCACTGTGGTTGGCAGGTCTACCAGAACCAGATAGGGATATTGGGTGGTAGGGGTTTATGTATTCTGACAGAAAGAGACTGCTGGGTAGACAAAATAAGGTGGCAGTCTTACAAAAGCCCAGTATTTTTTTTTTTTTTTTGAGACAGAGTCTCACTTTGTTGCCCGGGCTAGAGTGCTGTGGTGTTAGCCTAGCTCACAGCAACCTCAAACTCCTGTGCTGAAGCGATCCTTCTGCCTCAATCTCCCGAGTAGTTGGGACTACAGGCATGCTCCACCATGCCCGGCTAATTTTTTCTATATGTATTTAGTTGGCCAATTAATTTCTTTCTATTATTAGTAGAGAGGGGATCTCGCTCTTGCTCAGGCTGGTTTCGAACTCCTGACCTTGAGCAATCTGCCCGCCTCTGCCTCCCAGAGTGCTAGGATTACAGGCGTGAGCCACCGTGCCCGGCCTTAAAAACCCAGTATTTTGAAACTTGTTCATGTAAAACAGTATTTTCTCTACCAGGAAGTTGGGTGGTGTTTGACTGTTTTCTGATACTTTGAAGGAACGTTACCTGGAAACAGGTTTCGTGTTGCTCATTTAGAACTGCTCTGATTACTAGTATAAATCTGTTTTACATAGTGTTAGTTCCTGTTAATGTTTTATTCATGAGGTTTTGTAGGGGGCAATGTATCAAACTAGAAAAAAAATTACGGAAGTTGCCCATTTTGGCCCTGATAGCAAGTTTTTTATTCTGAGGTTGAATCATACATTCACTGGCTTAGCAACAGCCTAACATGCACTGTCAGTGGCTCACCCAGAGCCTTGGCTTTGCTCCTGTGTCTGCTCCTGGGACTCAGCTAATCCTTGCCTGGTCTAAGCTGATAATGGAGGTCTCATACTTCTTACTTGGGAAGGGTTTAGGGATGCGACAGGATCTACTTCTGGACAAGGAGATGGGGAATGAAGTATCTTAGCTCTTAAAAAGAGACATAGGCTGGGCATAGTGACACACACCTGTAATCCCAGCATTTTGGGAGGCTGAGGTGGGAGGATTGCTTGAGGCCAGGAGTTCAAGACCAGCCTGGGCAACATAGCAAGACCTTGTCTCTACAGAAAATTAAAAAAATTAGCTGGGTGTGTGTCTGTAATCCTAGTTACTCAGGAGGCTTAGGCAGGAGGATTGCTTTGAGCCCAGGAGCTCCAGGCTGTAGTGAGCTATGATTGTACCACTGCGCTCTAGCCTAGGCAATAGAATGAGACCCTGTTTCTTAAAGGGGAAAAAAAGACACAAATCACTGGACATTGGAGTTTAAGGCTGTGATGCTGTAACTGTCTTGTGATTATGATCTGACACCCTGATGACGAAGTGGGAAGATGGAAAGACCCTGGGCCTGTGACTGATTGCTGAGCCACTGAAGTAATCAACTCTGGAACTGATCTTCCTCTGGACTTAAGTTATGTAAGAAAATAAATTCCCTTAGAATGCAGGTTGCCTTCAGTTGGGTCTTCAGTTGCTCAATGAATGAGATTGCCATCAGCAGTGGTTGTTTGGAGCCTGTTTCTTATTTGTATTTGAGTATTTAACAGGAGATAAACTTAGGCACTACCATAGTAACATCCTTTACTCAAAAAGTAGACTCCTATAGACACATAAAGATACATTCCTTACCAGGACACCTGTATGCGGAATTTTATGTAGAATAATAACTCTGACTGCCTATCTGTCGTACTACTTGATTTGCCAAAAATGTCTTCTTTTATCTTGTACTTTTTTCCCCATGATTTCACATGTCTGTTTCATAACCCCAATTTGACAAAAGTTGCATGGGAGCAAAGTATTCCATTTATTCAGAGGTTTCCTGTCTCTCTCTCTCTCTCTTTTAAGACGAAGAGCAATGAAGAACGACTTGTCCCTCCTCCCTATCCCTTGTGAATCCTAAAGTTGAGGGAAGAGTGTCAGTTTGGCAAGATGAAGTAATCTCACTGAAAAAAAGTGAGAGAGTTGGTGTTTTCCAGCTTATCTTACTGTGCTTTAGTTTTCTTCAAGTACCTAGCTTTCAGCATCTTGTAGTCTTTTTTTTTTTTTTGAGACAGAGTCTCACTCTGTTGCCCCGGCGAGTGTGCCATGGCATCAGCCTAGCTCACAGCAACCTCAAACTCCTGGGCACAAGCAATCCTTCTGCCTCAGCCTCCGAGTAGCTGGGACTACAGGCATGCACCACCATGCCTGGCTTATTTTTTCTATATATTTTTAGTTGGCCGATTAATTTCTTTCTATTTTTTTTAGTAGAGATGGGGTCTGGCTCTTGCTCAGGCTGGTTTCGAACTCCTGATCTTGAGCCCGCCTCGGCCTCCCAGAGTGCTAGGATTACAGACGTGAGCCACCGCGCCCGGCCTCATCGTGTAGTCTTGAAGAAGCAAGCAGTTTTCTTATTTATGAAGCTGAGCTATTTAAATCACACACTCTCTTCACTGCTGTGTTGATGGCAATGGGCCCTGGCTGCTGACACCCTCTTGAGAATGATGTTTGATTTGGCCTCTGGTGTGAAAGCTTCCTCCAATGTAGCCGGCTGTGTCCATTTCTCCTTGGGGTGAGCAAATGTGTTGGATTTTTACTCATGGCTTACTGCCTGTGTCAGCAACACTGTTTAGCTTTAAAAATTTAATTTAAAAGACTTTCTTTTTCCCAAGCCTTGTCTGTTCCAATATTGATGAAATTCTAATAAGGGGGAAGCCCCTGGTGGAGCGCTATGTTGACATATTGTTTTCAAATGATACATGTTTCATATTTAACATCAAGACTGTGAGTTTCCTTTATTTCAAAAATAAGGCAGTTACCTTCTTTGAGGGTTCTGGGCAAGAAAGAATTAACGCGGCACTGGACAGTTAATTTCTGAGCAAGGAGTAGACAGTGCCCTCAAAAAGGAGGAAGGAAGATCAACAGAGGAGGTAGGAGGCAATCTTATTCTGGTGTAGACAGCTTTTCTTTCCTAGGCATAAAACAGTCACTCTCCACCCAGTCCTCCAAGGAAGCAGGAGGGAGGGAGATGGCAGGAGGAGGGAGCAGTTCAGGGTTAATTTCTCTGACTCTTAAGACATCCCCTGTGTACCAGGTCAGGGTTGGATCAACAGGAGCTGAACTGACATAGAATAAGGGCTCGGTTGTAGGGATTTGGTTTAAACAGTTTATGTGAGGCCTGCTGCTTCTGTGTTTGGTGCTACAGCTTGAAGTCAGCAGGTCAAACAGAGAAAACACCATGCATTGTTTATAGAAAAAAAAAAAATGGAAGAAAGGACACACCCCAAACTCTAAGGTATGTCCATGTCTGGGAGAAGTGAGTGGGTTTAGAAATGGTGGGAAATTTAGAACGATTTTTAACATCCTTTTTTTCCTTTTATTTTTAAAAGGAAGGATATATACATTCATTACTTTTTAAAAAATGTGATAAAGTACATGAAATCAAATTTAGCTAAATTTGTTTTGTAATTAAAAAGCCCCCCACGTGATTCCCGTGTACAACACCCTCATTAATAGAACACCGTTACACCTACTCTCTCTCCTTCTCCCCTCCACCCCCAGCGTATGCAGAGGTGCCGGGGTTAAAGCCAAACATCATCACTGCTAATCTTCACAGTGTACATCGTTACAGCCAAAGCGTTGAGTTTTTTTTTTTTTTTGTTGAGACAGAGTCTCACTCTGTTGCCCGGGCTGTAGAGTGCCGTGGCATCAGCCTAGCTCACAGCAACCTCAAACTCCTGGGCTCAAGCGATCCTTCTGCCTCAGCCTCCTGAGTAGCTGGGACTACAGGCATGTGCCACCATGCCCGGCTAATTT
>CAUYRT010038486.1:0-12145 GCA_963574885.1 Lepilemur ruficaudatus
TGGGTACATCTTTTCTTATTATCATGCTATCACAGGTACTGTGATCTTTCACTTGGTTTTCTTAACTGTTTTTTTTTTTTTGTTGTTGTTGTTTTTTGACACAGAGTCTCACTCGGTTGCCCGGGCTAGAGTGCCGTGGCGTCACCTTAGCTCACAGCAACATCAAACTCCTGGGCTCAAGCGATCCTTCTGCCTCAGCCTCCCCAGTAGCTGGGACTACAGGCATGCGCTGCCATGCCCGGCTAAATTTTTCTATATATTTTTAGTTGTCCAATTAATTTCTTTCTATTTATAGTAGAGACGGGGTCTCGCTCTTGCTCAGGCTGGTTTTAAACTCCTGACCTTGAGCGATCCACCTGCCTCGGCCTCTCAGAGTAGGTAGTCTTAATTTGGTTCAGACACCACTCTGCTGTTTAATGTATAATTTACATTAAACGTCACGTAACTCTTTTTCATCTCACTTTTTCTCATCTGTCAAATGGTCTGGCCTGTCTATCTCACAGGATTGCTACGAATGTCAATAAAGTACAAACAATGGAAGGTATAATTCTATTTGGCCCCTTCCTTCAGAGACAGTAGAGGTCTGCTGCCCAGGGCTTATATGATCATATATGGCTGTGGTCCCTAATCCCCCCGGGCCGTGGATTGGTAATGGTCTATGGCCTGCTAAGGACCAGGCCGCAGAGCTCTACCACCCACCTCCCATCCGTGGAAAAATTGTCTTCCATGAAAGTCAGGAAGGGGGTGCAGAAACACTGCAGGAGTCAAGCAGCGGGAGAGCAGTGAAGCTTCACATAGAGCCGCTCCCCATCGCTGGCATCACCGCCTGAGCTCCGCTTCTCCCCCAGCCCCGCCTCCTCCCATCTGTGGAAAAATTGAAAAACTGTCTTCCATGAAACTGGTCCCTGGTGCCAAAAAGGTTGGGGACCACTGATGCAAGGATTTACTCTGATAACCAGTACTTACAGGATTTAACTTCATGCCATAAGCTACCAAAAAAATGTAAAGGAATATAAAATAATGTGTTGATACTCCTCTGTCTTAACTGAAGCATTAAATTATATAATAGAGTACAGAAGAAGTTAAAAGCTACTGGTTTGAAGGGGTTTTAGTGCGGTGGTGAAGGGCATAGAGTCTGAAGCAGACCATTTGGGTTCAAATAGTGGTTCTGCCACTTACTAGCTGTATGAGCTTGGCCAAGTCCACTTGATGTGTCTGTGCCTCAGTTTCTTCATCAGTAAAAGTGGAATAATAATAATAGTTATCTAATGGAGTTATCATGAGGCTAAAATAAATTAATACATATAAAATGTTTAGAACAGTGAATGATTCTTTATAAGTTATATTGTGTTAGATTTTTTTTAAAAAATTAAGGCTGAAATACATTAAGGAAAGTTTATTGGAAGGCCTAGAACTTGGGCAGCGTCTTGAAGACCATGAAAGATTTGGATAATAGAACAGAATTAGAGTGACATGTCTGTGGCACATTAGGGAGCCCAGCTGGATTACAGAGGATTGGTTTTGAGTGTAAGGAAAATAGACTGAGCTGGAGTCTGGTTACAGGGCTTCGAAAATGTGCCTTTAGTATTGGAAGGTGAATTTTCAGGTCGAGCGTAACCACGCCACACTACAGACGAGGACACTGAGTACCAAGAACTCAGTCAACTTGTCCCGGGGATACACTCAGTGCCAGGGCCCCTGTGGGAGCCTGAATTCCATCCAGCCCAGTCCCCAGTCCGTTTCTTCCTTTCTCTCCTGCTTCTTCCTTTCCCTGCGGATATTGGGTTGAATCAAACTCAGGCACTCTTAGGGGATCTCACAGCATCACCGTGAAAGTGGTAAGTGCTGCCCCCAAGATGCTGGAGGCAGAAGAGGGGCGCAGGATGGCTTCAGAGACACAGACAACGTTGATTGGACTGGGCCGGGCAAGCCAGGAGGAGAGAGTACAGTTTCCTGGGGAGGGAGCGAGAGGAAGCAGTGTTTAAGGAAGATTATTCTGCAAGCGGGTGCATTTTGAATAGACAGTAAACACCCAGTGGGCAAAGAAGCTACCAGATGGACATGAGAGCAGTAACGGTAATATCACCTTTTAAAGGCCTCACTGTAATGCCACTTAATTCCTCTTCATAATCCTGCAGGGAAGTGCTGCTTTTCCCATCTTACAGATAAGGAGAATGAGGCTAACAGATGAAGTAACTTTTCTAAGGTTATAGTGCTCTGAGGGGATGTTTGTTGTTTTGTTGTTGATGTCGGTTTTTTTCATTATGAAAAATTTCTAACCTATAGAAAAGTACAGGGAAAGCACAACGTAATCCACATTGCCATATTTGATTCACATATATTTTTAAAGTCATTAAAATATTACAGCTGAAGTTTCCTTGTAACCCTTCTCAAACCCGTTCCACTTTCTTCCTCTTCTTCCTCCTCAGAGGTAATCATACTCTGACATGGACGTGCATCCTTCTTACCAAGCTCTCATTCATTTCTTTCATAGGTAGTCTATAATTCGCTGGTAAATCTAATCTCCATATCTATATCGATATATAGTGCCCTGTTTTGTTCAGTCAACATTATGTTTTTGACATTTTACTATCACGGTTTTGAATTAAGACATGTGGTCTTTGTTCTTGCATTTTTAACTGCTGTGTAAGTTGCATTATCTGAACATAAAATGTGCCCATTTCTCTATTGATGAATACTTAGGTTGTTTTCAGTTCTTGTCATTTCAAATAATGCTCTGTGCACATCCTTGTATGCCTCCTTGGGTACGTGTGTAAGAGTGTCTTTAGGATATAAGAATCCAGAAGCCGAATTGCTGGTTCATAGGAGAATGGACATCTTCAGCTTTTTCTATTCACAGTGCCTGCAAGTTCCCAGTCCACACAATTACCTGATCTTTTTAAATTTTGCCACTCTGATGGGTTATAAAATCCTCTGTTTTTACAGATTTAAATTACTTTTCTCTGGTTACTTGTGAGCTTGAGTATCTTTCTGCGTGTTTTTAGCCAAAGGAGATCGGTTTAGACATACTCTTTGGCATCTGGTTATTTTCATTTAGCGAAACATCGTGCATATCTTGGGTACCTTCCTATTCAGTTGGCCCTTTTTGTCCGTGGCTTCGGCATCCGTGGATTCAATGAATCAAGTATCGAAAATATGCGGGGGGAGAAAAGGATGGTTGTGTCTGTGTTCAACATGTATAGCACAGACTTTTCTTCTTGTCATTATTCCCTAAACAATATAACAACTATTTATGTAGCATTTATATTGTATTAGGTATTTTTGATAATCTAGAGATCACTTAAAGTATACCAGAGGATGTGCATAGATTATTTGCAAATATTGCCCAATTTTATATGAGGGACTTGAGCACCCATGGATTTTTGGTCCTGGAGCCAATCCCCAAAGATTCTGAGAGATGACTATATTTGTATTTATTGACTGACCTCATGCTACATCGTATTCCAGTATCTGGAGGTGCCATGATGTATTCATCTACTTGCCCGTGGGTGGACATTGGAGTGTTTCCAGTTGTTTTTTTTGTTTTCATTTTTGTTTTTGTTTTTGTTTTTTTTAGCAATGCTTTAATCAAAATTTTGTATATATAAATGAAAGAATTGACAGAGCTTGGTGACAGAGTGGATGTGAGATTGGAGGAACAAGAGAAGCCAAAGACTAATTAAGAGCTTTAATAACAATAGCTAGCATTTATAGAAAGCTTATCATGGGCCCACCACTGTGCTAAAGGCTTTACATATATTATCTCATTTAATACTTATTGCAGCTCTGGTAGATAGAGAGTATAATGATCTAGCACTTTGAAGATTGCAAATGAGGCTTAAAGAAGTTATATTATACCCATTTATTGCATCTAGTGAGTGGTGGAGGAGAAAACTCAGGTAGTCTGACTCCATGCTCTAAACCTGCTGTCCCCAACCCCCGGGCCTTGGCCTGGTACTGGTCCGTGGCATGTTAGGAACCAGGCCACATAGCAGGAGGTGAGTGGTGGGTGAGCAAGCAGAGCTTCATCTGTATTTACAGACACTTCCCATCGCTGGCATCACCACCTGAGCTCTGCCTGCACCCCCACAGCTCCGCACCCCCAAGCCATGAAAAAATTATCTTCCCTGAAACAGGTTCCTGGTGCCAAAAAGTTTGGGGACCGCTGCTCTAAACCATGTTTCTATCCTGCCTCTAATCTAAGAGATTTATAGTCTCCTATGTAATAAATGGGAGTTGTTTTATTTACAGAAATGGGAACATTGGAAAGGAAAAATTTTTTGAAATGGATAGGTATTCTTGTCTGCACTTTTAAGATGAAGAAACCAAAGCAAGAATCCATTAAGTGACCTAATTTCCCCACTTGTTGAGTTTTTTCTCCTTTTTTTTTTTTTTTGAAACAGAGTCTCACTCTGTTGCCCGGGCTAGAGTGCCGTGGCATCAGCCTAGCTCACAGCAACCTCAAACTCCTGGGCTCAAGGGATCCTCCTGCCTCAGCCTCCCAAGTAGCTGGGACTACAGGCATGCGCCACCATGCCCGGCTAACTTTTTTTTCTATATATTTTAGTTGGCCAATTAATTTCCTTCTATTTTTAGTAGAGATGGGGTCTCGTTCTTGCTCAGGCTGGTTTTGAACTCCTGACCTTGAGTGATCCTCCCGCCTCGGCCTTCCAGAGTGCTAGGATTACAGGTGTGAGCCACAGTGCCCAGCCGAGTTTTTTCTCCTTTTGTCCGGTGCTCAGAGACCTGACTTTAACTCTTGTTCTTACCAAAGGACAATTTAAATACCACTTAATATATTTTAAAATAAAAAATAATGCTTACAAAGATAGAAATTAGGGTTTGATTCTTGGTCTTCCGATTTAGAGATCCTTAAATAATGCTATTTTCCTCAGATTGATTTGTCTTACAAATTTTTAATGATAAACTATAAACCCTCGGGTTAGAATGGGTTATAACCCTAGTAATTGTCTGGCTGTACAGAGCTACGTTCATTGAACATTAGGATGACCAGTTCTTCACTACAAAGGAAAACAGAACTGAAGCATTTAGCCAAATAATGCCTCAAAAATATTATTCAGGTGAGTGTTTAGTTATTTGTCCCTTTCTCTGTCTCCCTTTAGTCTTGGAAACCTTTCCTAGGTGGTTTGTTGCTTGCGTCTGAGTAGTTTATGAACCATAAAATAGACTAGTAAATTGATCTCAATTGAAATTAAGTAGGCTTTTATTTCTGTAAGGTAGATGGAATTCTGGGAATTGTAGTTCAAAAACATTAGTCAAAGCCTTGCCTTGAAACCAAGGAAAATTTCTTTCTTCTTGCTTTTATAGCAATAATTTTAAAAGCTGCCTGACAAATCACCTGAGCCTTACTCTTGTGTTTTGATGTTACTAGAACCTCCTCAAAGCAATTACTCCTTTGTATCTCACCAAAGTCAAGCCACAGTTCAATATATATGGATGAGAGAAAACCTTTTACTTAATGGAAATTGGAGCAGTATTGACTGTAGTGAATGAATTAAGACTGGAGAGAGGGTCTTCATGTGATAATCCTTAAACCCCACTCTAGCACTGGCCTTACTACACTCAGCATTCACAAATAAAGAGATCAATGTCATTCCTAGAGCATTAGAAATAACCTCTTCAGTCCTGGGGACTTCTTAAACCTTGTATATTAAAAAGGAAAAATCAGAGAGCAGCCATACCGTACCTTGTACATGTGTTCAATGAGGTCTTGTTTACAGGAATACTTACATAATTAGCTACCATTTGTAGAACTGTTTGCTTCATATGTACATCTCATTTATCCTTACAAGGGCCTCTTAAACAAGCGTTAGTATCCCCATTTTGCAGATAAGGAACCAAGGCTCTAGGAGTTGTGTAGGTGTACATAGTTACTAACAGCAGAGCCAGAAATTAAACTGAACTCTCTTCTAAGTCCAAAGCCCAAGCCTCTAATTGTAAGTATCTAGCTAGATAATCAAGGATTGATCTGATAAAGGATTCCATTTTAATATTTAGAAAAATTAAAGATAGAAGAATTTCAATTTGGACTAAATTGAGGCTAGAGTAAATATGCATGTAAAATTATAAACTTTAGGAGAGTAATAAGAATTTTTAAGAGTGCTGTGTCCTTGGAATAAATAGACATGAATTGTATTTTCCTTTGGGCCTTGAGGTCATAGTAACCTTTATTCTTTAGCACCTCTCCTGGGAAACAGAAATGTTTTCATGCAGTGAGGTTTGCAATACCTTCCTCTCTCATCACCGGGGACCATAACCTCCACTAAAGGGCCTATATTCTGTCTAATAAACCACCTTGTGTTAGATATTAATAGGAGAGAGATAAGGCATGATGAGAAATTACTAGTTAAATTGGGTATTCAGAATTGTCTGAAATTTAAAAAGGGACTCAATAATAATACTATGCATTTTATTGTGTTGTGGTGCTTCTATGAGTGCTATTTCTGACTAATGATCTAAGAGTCAGGTGAAGTACTGAATGATGATTTCTAGGACTTGACGAGCAGCACTGGATAACCAAAAGAGATAATGGGTAAAGAGAGACTTAGTGAAAACCAAAACTCAGAATTTTCTTTTCCCCCCAAATTTCCCAGGGCTGCTTTGTAGAACACATTGGGAATATTTATGCTGAGGCCAGACTACTGTCTCTCAGATGTGTTGTAGAGATTTTTTTGTACTGGTTAGGAGATTAAAGAAGACATTTGAAGCCAATTTTATTGAGAACATTCTAGGAGATTCCAGGAGTCAACTTTCATTCCTGTTGATTTCTAGCAACATTCATCCGTGTTGTTTTCTATTGTCTGTTATTGCATAGATTTTCAACTAAGGCCATTGGTTGGCCAACCTCTTTAAAAACATCACACTACATACCATGTTCTAGGGGGTTCCATGCAGTATTTTGGGAATAGCTGCTGGCATTTTATTTACTTGTTTCTAATGACATGGAAATAGTTATATCAGAGAAGTTACTTTTTGTTGCAGGTATTAGTCAGTTCTGTTTTATGTTCATTCGCTTACTCTCAAGCTACGCTTTGGTTAAACCCCGACACACTCCCCGGAGCAGGCATGGTGCCATCGTAACAGATGAGCAGTCAGAAGGAAGTGAAGAGTGTGCGTGGGCATGAATTGTGTCCGTTAAAGGCAGAGTCCCCGCCAGAAATGCTAAAGCCATTGTGACTCCTGGGGCTTATTGCCCCCCGAGACAACCACTAGTTCCTTTCTAGGTTATTCCAAATTTGGGATGCGTTATTGTGTTAAAATAAGTAAAAAAATAGTGAGTTTGAAACCTCACAAAGTGTGATTTCAGTTTACATCACCTACACCTCTGTGAGTTTATCAAGAGGATCAAGAAGATTGCAACCAAGTTACTAAAGGGATGGTTTAAGTCATGACCTTTATATCTTCATTTATTTCTACTCCCTGACAAGCTTGAAAATAGAGAAAACTGATTTATATAATTTTTAATGTACTGCATTTAAACTAAATTATTTTCCCAACACGTCTATATATTGCTGAGTTTTGCATGATAGGCTTAATCCAACTAAGAAAATAATAGATTCTTAGAGCTGTTAGGGCTCTTAAGGGTCAGCCCATCCCCTTATTGCACAGAGGAACCTGAGACCTAGAGTGGCGAAGAGACTCACCCAAGTTCATACCACCGGTCAGTGGCAAAACCTGGACTAGAACCCAGGGGTCAAGACCTGTTCACTGCTTTTGCCATGATATCACAGCTACCATGAAATTTTAATGCTGTTATACCTGGCATTTAACAATATAAAAAATTCTATCTAAGGAAAGTGTAAGCATCTGGAAATTTTATAAATCTAAGTCCTTGCCTCTAAGCCATTATTTTGGAGGATGAAAGGAACACCCACGCCTTCCATGGAAAATGTCTGGCGTTAGTGTTGTAAACTCTCACTGGACAAGAGGAATTAAGTCTCTAAATACTGTTCATTTCCCTTGTGAAGATGCAGTCTTGCTTTCACATAACTTAATTTTAATAGAAGTGAGGTACTAGAATTTTACATTGCAATTACTAATATCTCCTCTTTAGATAATTTATTTTCATTTAACCCCCAGATTGTCCTTGAATCATGACTGGTGCTAATAAGAACTCAGTACAAATATCTGGTTATTTTGCAGCTACAAATATGTTGTCAAAGGAAAAGAAGGGACTTTGGTTGGAATTATCCAAATTGTATAATTGCTGTAAATAAAATTCATTAGATAACAATCCAGCCCCTTCACTTTAGTGTGTTTCTATAGACAGTCTTTGGTCTTCATTTCCTTAAACCATCTTTTCTCTATTACAATGTTTAAGTTTTTTTGGCAAAATAAATGCCTGCTTTAAATGAAATTGTCTTTGTTATAAATAACCTCAAAGAAGCACTTCAGTATATTTGTGGAACCGCTTTATTTCATACTTGCAAAAGTGAATTTTTAATCTTTTGGATTTATTTCTTTCTATTTACTTAAAAATCCATTGATAAGAAGATTAAGATGAGCATAGAATTTAGAAATCCTTGTAAACAATGGTCAGCTTTACAGTTCTTTAAAGAAGTATTAAAAACTTCACACTTAAATGAAAATGAATTTGCTGTTCATAAACATAAAAGATTTAATGGCATATAAATTAGGAATAATTATTCTGTTTAAAAGGATTAAATTAAACCTAAATCAATAATAACATGTGCAGTTTCAATTTAACTGCCTACTTTAAATAAAGTGGCAAATAAATAACAGCTAAATGATTAATAGCAATGCTTTTATTCACCTCTCAACAGGCAAAATGGCCAGTTATTGAATATTTTATTGTGAGTGCAAAGGATGTTAATTGTACTAGAAACATGCTCTAATTTTAGTCATTTTTTGATTGAATACAATACTGAATATGAAGCTCTTCATTAAATGGAGATTTGATTTTATTTTGTTTGAAGTTATCATAGTGAGTAATCAAATGTGGTCCATTAAAGCCAGCAAATATCATGGCATATGCATGTGAGACCATCCCCCACCCCTCTTCTCTCTGCCTGCATTTCTAACCTAGGCATCTGAAGAGGAGACCCGGCATCTGTTGTCTGAACAGTAACAAAAGAGTTGTGTACTCATTGTCTGTGTAACCTTTCTATCAAATGGGGAGGAAGAGAGGTGCATGTTTTGCGTGTAGATCATTACTGATGAAAGGGCACTTCACACTCATTTTGTCCCAGTGTGTTGACCGGGACCACAAGAACACAATTGGGCTTATAAGCACATAGGCTCAGTACAATGGGGTTCTTTAGTATCATGTTCTATTTCAACCATTAGATTTGTTTCTGTGAAGTATTACAGCTTTCCATGCTCATGATTTTGTAAAACATAACCTCCTATTTGTTTCAACACATGGTTTCCATCTAGAAAGGGGAGAAAGGGAATGTTTTAAGATAATCATTGCTGGTGTAAATGGTGCAGCAAAATTAGAGTTCTAAGAGCCACATTTTCAGACTTTACCCTTGCTTGTACGCATTCTTAGAGTTTCTCCAGTTCAAAAACATTATCAGCCAAAACAACTCATTTTCTCTGGCTTGTTGCTAAACCCTTTGTACTTTCTAGGTTCCACTGAAAACATCAGTAGTGCTGGAAGGATCAGATGAATTATATATGTAAATGCAGAGAACCACTACACTGCATGTGTAGTGTGTGATATTACTTCTACAGCCATTTAAATTTGTTGAGGGTAGAAATTAAACTTTTTCAGAAGGTCTAAACAATTTAATTCTCCCAGTTTTATCATACTCATCATCTTTCAGCAGCTGTTAAAATATTTTATCATGTGGAAGCACTGACATCTCTTAATCCCATTTCCTAAATTATGGTTCAGACATTCTCCACCATGCCTTGGTCATGATTTAAAAATGGATTTTTGAAGATAGGCGTTAGTTCTTTCAGGCCACCAAGGTACTACTTAGTGCATCACAAGATAACTTTGTGCCCTGGGGAAAGAAGAATCCCTTGAGATCCATCAGTAGGAAACACAATACACAACAGCGTTATGTCCTGGTGACTGAATGTGACACACGGCAAACAAACAACAGTGACAGAGCTTGCTGACATATACTCTCACAGCTAGTCCTCATCGAATCCTTACTCTGGGCCAGGGACATAGTTCTCTGCATTTACATATATTGATTCAACTAATCCTTTCAGCAACACTGTGAGGTAGGTGCTATTATTATCCCCATTTTATTGATGAGGAAACTAAGGCATAGAAGTCAAATAACTTGCCCGTGTTCACAAAGTCTGGTGGCACCAAGAATTGAGTGTGGGCAGTTGAGGACCCTTGTCCTTGGTTGCTCTTCTGTATCATTTCTCAGAACCAAAATACTCCATATCATTAGTCAGAGACACAAAGCGCCACGAATATTACATACGACTGAGGAAGGTCTATCGCCAAGACTGGAGACGTTATGTCATAATCAGCTGATGCTGGTTACATACCAAGACCAGTCTGAGTCCACCGGATTTCTTAGCATAACTGCAGAAATGGAAACCAGGAAATCCATTTCCTTCAGTCATCGAAGACTATCTAGTTAAAAACAATAGTGAGCATTACTCAGTTATTGATAGTTTTGTGAGTCTATCATAGGATCATAGAACAATGGAGTTGGAATGAACTTTGACGTGTCATCTAGCAATTGAATGTGGAAATAAGAAGTTAACATATTTTCAGTGATAAACAAGGTTGTGCCCTCCTGTTTTAAATACCCATAACATGCTATATTTATTTATGCATCTATGCATCTAAATCACTAGTTGATTACTGTATTATAGGTGATGCATAAAGTCTGTCCTTGCTGGAGAGTAGGATCCATCAGCCTGCTTCTGTTTTCTTGACTGCTGTATCTTCTGTGCCTAATGTTCTGCCTGTACACGGGGAGTTGCTCGAAGCTTGCCTGTTGAATGGCCGACTGCCCTATCCATTCACTAACTCCCATGAGGCAGACGCCGCAATGCCCTTGCTTTGCTGTTACCTGTGGGACTAACTGCAGGATACAAGGCAATGCGATGGGCAGGAGCCCGTTCCAGAGCAGACTGCTAGGCTCTATACCCTGGCTCCACCACTTGTTAGTGCTGTGACCTTGGGAGACTTCCATGAGCTCTCTAAGCCTTTATTTCCTCATCTATTAAATGGGCGTAACAATAGTACTTCCCTCAGCTTTGTTCTAAGGAAAACACTGAAGACTCACTACAGACATTCCCTAGATCACCATACAACAATGTGTGCTATCTTTCTGCATCCCACCGCGACTGAGTGGCAGAGCAGTGACCCTCAGTGTTGTCCCCTTTGAAAGGTGGCCAGCCCTGCTCCAAACAGCACAGAGTAGAGCACTACAAAGAGTCTACAAAGTCCTTCAAGGTTTGACTTCTGCTTAACCTACTCCTCAGCCGTCCCTCTCTGTCTTACCCACCCAGAATTTGTTCTGTGAGAGCACCACGTCCTGTCTCCCCTTCACTCTTTGCATGTGCTGTTCCCTCAGCTGGGCGTACCCTTCCTGCCCTTCTTGTCCTCAGGTCTGAGCTATGCCATCGCTTCCTCCAAAAAGCCTTCCCCGACCTCCCAGGACAGGATCGGATGTCCCTCCTGTGTCACCAGAGCACGCGTCGCTCCAGATTGTCAAGTGCGTCTTTCCTGGTGTGTGTCCCTCACTAGGCTGGGAGTCACCACTGCGCCACTTACCGCGTGTGCCCCTCGCCTCGCACGTGCTCAATAGATGACGCCTGTTGAATCAGTGCCCGCACAAACCCATGAGGAAAGTTAAAGTCGGTTTTGTCTTTCAACACAGCATGGATATGGGAAAACAGCGCCTTTCTTCAGTTAAAAATAAATGTCTATTTACTTAAAGATAGTTGAGCTTTCTTCTCCACCTAAACAACCACAGCTGAACCTTATGTTTAACTCTGTACAAAATGAGCCCGAAAAATCATTCATTCATTTGATCTAATGCAAGAAGCCTCTAATTCATTACTATTGGGTTTTATTTATTTATTTATTTATTTTTTTGAGACAGAGTCTCACTCTGTTGCCCAGGCTAGAGTGCCATGGCGTCAGCCTCACTCACAGCAACCTCAAACTCCTGGGCTCAAG
>CAUYRT010038490.1:0-45872 GCA_963574885.1 Lepilemur ruficaudatus
TGCCTGGCTAATTTTTTCTATATATATATTTTTTTAGTTGGCCAATTAATTTCTTTCTATTTATAGTAGAGACGAGGTCTCGCTCTTGCTCAGGCTGGTTTCGAACTCCTGACCTTGAGCAATCTGCCTGCCTCGGCCTCCCAGAGTGCTAGGATTACAGGCGTGAGCCACCGCGCCCGGCCAAAACTTCAGTTTTTGTTATATCACTGCTTTTAGCTTTTTCTTCCCCTAAGGAAGCCTGGGATAATAACTCTTTTCCTTCAACTTTTTGTTGACTCTTGTCACTTTGTCCCTCTCTGGTTCTAAGTCTGTTGTTATGGCCTGATGCTAAAATATTTTATCTTAAATATATGTTTTTAAAAATATTTATTTATTTATTTAGAGACAGAGTCTCGCTCTGTTGCCTGGGCTAGAGTGAGTGCTGTGGTGTCAGCCTAGCTCACAGCAACCTCAAACTCCTGGGCTTAGGTGATCCTCCTGCTTCACCCTCCCAAGTAGCTGGGTCTACAGGCATGTGCCACCATGCCCGTCTAATTTTTTTTTTATATATTTTTAGTTGGCCAATTAATTTCTTTCTATTTTTAATAGAGACAAGGTCTCACTCTTGCTCAGGCTGGTTTTTATCTTAAATACTTTAAAAATATTTCCTCCACTATAACTTGGTTTTGCACTCTTATCTGAATAGTTTCAACCTTCTCTATAAAACGAAAGAAGCTGTGAGCACCAAGGTTTATCAACAGCATCATTAAACTCACCTAGTGTTCTAACAGTACTTCGTATCCTGATACAAGCTAACACTTAATTACTTACTGTCTCTTATTGTTTCTGATGGACTCTTATTCACATGCAACAGACAGAGTGGAAATGATATTGAACCCAAGAACTAGGAGATGATAATCATAACTACCGTTTTGTAAACATATACTTCTTGGCAATGCTGGCCTAGACATTGTTCTTACACTACTTTATTTAATTTTCCGTATCTTTTTCAGTGGGTTTATTCTACTTTCATGTTTTCTTCCCCATGTCTCCTATTTTTTAATGGGTGGACTTTTTCTTTCTGGTGGTGGTTTTAGATTTATCTTAGTTTTGCTGGCTCCCTTCTTTTCTCTTTCACTTACTTTCTGTTTCCAGTGGTGCACTGTGGTCTTTTTATCTTTCTTCTTTTTTCTTTCTACTTATGAGTAGCTTAAAGTTTGACATTCTATCTCTTCTAGTTTTACTGAAGACATAGTTTTTTTGTTGTTGTTGTTTTGTTTTTGAAACAGAGTCTCACTCTGTTGCCCAGGCTAGAGTGCTGTGGTGTTAGCCTAGCTCACAGCAACCTCAAACTCCTGGGCTCAAGCAATCCTCCTGCCTCAGCCTCCTGCGTAGCTGGGACTACATGCATGTACTGCCATGCCTGGCTAATTTTTCTATGTATGTTTAGTTGGCCAATTAATTTCTTTCTATTTTTAGTACAGATGGGGTCTTGCTCTTGCTCAGGCTGGTTTCAAACTCCTGAGCTTGAGCGATCCTCCCTCCTCAGCCTCCCAGAGTGCTAGGATTACAGGCGTGAATCACCAGGCCTGGCCTGAAGACATAGTTTTTGTATAGTTTTATTTTTTCTTGTTTTTTGAATTGTTTTTGAGTATAAAGGGAAACTCAGATTTAGGCAGCCACCATTTTCCACATCTACCTAGTAGTCCAGTAAATATATTTTGAATGATATGCTGGAGATATCAGTTATTGTCTCCCTGCTGAGATCTTTCATTGTCATCCACATCCTCTGCTGAAGGAGAAGACACAAGTGATCATATTTGTAACTAAAGTAAGTGACCTGTTTGCACTAAATGACTTTATCCCCTTGGCTATAAATGTTTGGACCAGGATGGATACAGGACCTAAACACTGTCATACAGATTATGTCTTCTGAGAATTTGGACTAAAGGACAGAGATATAATCAGAGTACAAGACACTGGAGCTGTTAAGTCTTGTAGAGTCGAGGACTCTGTGTCATGAAAACTGAAGATACAGAGGAGCAAAAACTAAGAGGCTCACAGAGGCAGATAGAATGGAAAGAGTACTGAGCAGAGAGAAGTGGGATGGTATCTTGGAAGGGATAGAATGAGTCAAGAAGACAGAGAGCCAAAGACACCAATAGAAACAGAGTTTCTGATGACTGTTTGGTTCCCAAGAGAACAGGCTGGATAACTGGCAACAATAGTCAACATATCTTTTTATCATTACAATAAATTTCCGTTTTTTCTTGAGCTTGTTTTGTATGGGTCTCAGTTTTTTAATTAGTAGGCTGAATACGGTTGGCTTTACCAAATGTTTACTAACCTGATATTGTTACTCAGACACAATACGATGTGGGACTACAAACAGTAGGAGCTTTTCACAGAATTGACTTGAGATGATTTGACAGATAAAATTATTAAATCTATTATAAGAATTTTCAGTCTGGAAGAGACTTTTGAGGAATATCCAAATTCTCAAGTTTTAGAGAAGAGAGGCCAAGGGAAAATGGTTTGCCAAACTGGCATTGAATTAGGGACCTCATTAGAATTAGAACTATAGTCTCTTGATATCCAGTCTATTTTTCATCTGACTACCTGTACTGGGTTGGATACGGTACCTCCGCAAAATTCATGTCCACTTGGAACTTCAGAATGTGACCTTATTTGTAGTAGCATCTTTACAGATGTAATGAAATTAAGATGAGGTCATATTTAATTAGGGTAGGCCTCAATGACTAGTGTCCTTATAAGAGGGAAAACAGAGACACACGGGGAGAATGCCATACGATGACAGGGGCAGAGATGAAAGTGATGCAGCTGTAATCCAAGAGATGCTAAGGATTGATTGCTGCTAACAGAAGGTATAAAGGGGCAAGGAAGGATTCTTTCCTACACCTTTCAGAGGCCCTGCTGACCCCTGGTTTTGGACTTCTAGCCTGCAGAACTGTGAGATACCAAATTTCTGTTGTTTTAAGCCACCTAGTTTATAGTACTCAGTTATGGGAGCCTTAGGAAACTAATACAGTATTCCATGCCACTTCTTTTAGTATAAAGAGATTTTTCTCTATCATTGAAAAATTATATAGAATGTTACATTTTTCATAATTGAAGGAAACAGCTTTTTCTGTTGGGTATATCAGTCTTAACTTTTTAATTCTTCAGTATGCTTAACTGTACTTTGGTACCATTTAGGAAGTTACGATATTGTTCATTCTGGGATTTTCAAGGAAGTATGTTTTATTAGGAGATTTTGCTTTTATTTTTTTTAAGGAATAATTAGCGGTGGCAGGTATACCTGTGTGTGTGTGTAGCTTATGGATTTTCTATTATATGATATTCTGAAATTTTCTACTCTTGTTTTCAGATTGCTGAAGCTAAAGGAAATGTTTAACTCTAAGTTTGGATCCATTCCCAAGTTTTATGTTCGAGCACCAGGAAGAGTCAATATAATAGGTATTTCAAAAGTTCCTTCTCTTAATTTTTTCTTACTCTTTTGGTAATATCTAAATTTTTGTTAATGTATTTCTTTCCTAATTTTCCCCAAAATAGAATATTTCACATATATCTTTTGATATTAGGCTATGGTTTAGCATAAGGAACACATTTTATTTTATTTTTATCATTCCAATCTGTATCGTTAACATTAAAGTTGTTCACGTGTTTTTTAAATTTATAAATTTGTTAAAACACAGTTGTTAATGTTGTTTTCCTGGAAAATGAAATTATTTTTCTATGTTACAGGTTAAAATTTTAGACTGTGGAAAGTAGTTTTGATGATTTTACATTTACTTATTGGGTTAGTGGAACACTGGGAAACCTTGTAATTCCTTACTATTAAAAGTGTGGTCTAGATTTTGCAGGTCTTCTAGATATATTTATCTTTTCTTTTGCTTCTCCTGTGAAGTACTTTGAATTTTACTACATTCTAGTGGTAACGAACACAGCCTTTTAACATTTTGTTTACTATCTTTCTGTCAATGTCCATATATATAATAATTGATAAAGTTGTAATTAGATTACATACCATTTTTGTCTTGTTTTTTCAGTGGATATATCATAAATATTTCTATGTGTTTTGGTTCACTTTCTACCGCTATAACAGAATACCACAGACTGGGTAATTTATAAATGATAAGAATTTATTTGGCTCATGATTCTGGAGTTGGGAAGTTCAAGATCATTGCACCAGCATCTGGTGAGGGCTTCTTGTTGAGTCCTTCCATGGTAGAAGGGCAGAAATATAAGAGAGCGTGCGAGACAGAGAAAGGATGAGGGCTGAAATTCACCCTTCTATTAGAAACCCACTCTGGGGAAAATTAACCCCCTCTGGAGACAGTGGTGGCAGTAATCCTTTCATGAAGGCAAAACCCTCATGATGTAATCATCTCGTCAAAGTCCCACCTCTTAATACTATCATAATGCCAACTGAATTTCAATATGACTTTTGGAGGGGCATTCAAACCATAGCACTATGTTTCTGTATAGTGTTCATGATTATTATTTTAATGACTTCATTCATAATAGCTTACTGAGTTAATATTTTACAATTTACTTAATACTTTTTTCTCATTTTACATAAAGTTATTTACAGATTTTTATTCTTTATACCCAGTAGTTTGATAAAAAGGAAGTATTAGGTGAGAAGACCATTATTAATTTTATCATTTTATTATTTCTGATGAGTTTTTTTTTTTTTTGATGATAGAAAGGAGAAGTATTAAATAGGTAGAATAGAGGATGTACCCGATTTCATGGGACTTAGTAACTGTCACTCATTTTCCACAAAGGGATCTTGAACTTAAAAGTACAGACTTGTAAGTTCCTTGACTTAACAATGGTTTGACTTATGATTTTTTTTTTACTTTATGATGGGTTTATTGGGATATAACACCATCATAAATTGATAAGCATCTATGTTTGTTTGTACTTTTGATCAGCATGATTGTTACCAACACTACCTATGGAGCATAATTTTGAGGTTGTATAGAACCCATTTCACTAGCTTCTGTATTTATCCTGGCTCCAGCTCGATTTTAGAAATATATGTGCTTTACACATAGAGTTATTTTCACCAAGCTGTACCTTGTTATTATTTAGATATAACTGTATGAGACTCATTATTGAGGTTATTGTGGGGATATTACTGAGGATATTGCCCCTGATATCATATGCTATCCTTTTGAAGATGCAAAGGAGAATTTTTGCTTTTGCTTTGACTAGGATATGAATCATATATTAATATGTTACAGTAGACACTAACTACATGTGACTATTTAAGCTTAAGTTAATTAAATGAAATAAAATTTAAAATTTACTTGCACCGGCCACATTTCAGTGCTCAGTAGTCACATGTGGGTAATGGCTACTGTATTTGACAGCACAGATATAGAACATTTCCATCATTCCAGAATGTTCCATTAGACATTCTAATTGCTGGGTGGTCTAACTGTTTGCATTGGCTGCCAGGGAGATCAGGAAGAGAAGCTGCCTCTGGTGGTTCCTTAAGTCTCCCTCAGCCATGTTGTCCTTGGGAGTGCTCTGGGTGGCCAGTTCCTGTTTAGGTCTGGGCATGAGGGTCAGGGTGCCTGCCAGCTAACCCTTAAAACTTTGAAAGACATCTATTGCATTTATGTGTTTGCTTATTTAGGGCAAACTTAGTTAATATTTGAGGGGTTGAGTTGACTCTTATTTTTTTGTCATTCCATTTTTGCTTTTCTTCATATCCTTTTTTCTATCTCGAATACTTATACAATATTTCCTAGTCCACATGCCCAACTTCTGCCTATTACTTAAGATATTGTTCAAAAGACCTTGCAGTAAAAGATGGCCTAAAAGTTATGATGTCCATCCATTTTTTTGAGATGGTATACTGTAAAGTTCATTTTTGCGTTAAGCCAGACCATTAGAAAACTTTGTGTAACAAATGCAGCATTTGGCGTTTGGAAGAATTGTTTTGATAAACTGTGCAATTTTAGTACTGTTTTATTTTCTATTTGAAGGACATAGGAAATCAACCACATAGAAATCAATCCTCTGTAAGTTTTTTTTTTCCTTACTTGCAATCAAAAGAGCACAACTAAAGTAAAATGACTCATTTGGCCAGGGAAATTAAAAGGGAATTAATTGGTTATATGTATGTGGTAATAAGGGAGAGAAAGGATCTTATAATAACAGGAGCCAAAATACAACTGGGCTTCATGGAAACTTGAACTACATCAGAGGCAGTGCTAAAGAACTAAGTAGCAAAAATGTTTGAATTTTCAGTCTAGTTTTCTGCCATTAGATGGTTAACTACCCACTTTGTCTTTGCTTATCTTTATGTATTTTCTTGCTCTTCTTTATACCACCAAATGTCTCCGTCACCCTGTACTCTGGATATTTTCTTTCTGCTGCCTTATAAATTAGGACCTCTTGTTTGTGGCCCTTACTGAACCTATATCTACATCTTTGTGCATCCTTCTAGTTCAGTTTCTGTCAATATCAGCCTTATCCACTTCACACTTCCTAATTTAGATTCATGAACAAATTTTATTCTTGTTTGGATAGAGTTTTCATAATAAACAGGCTGTTTCTTAATTATTGGCCATCTTAAGAATGTCTTTCTTTCGTTGAACTTTTCATCAAGGATGGTGTTTGCCATGCCCAGTTTCCCTTTCTATTAATAGTTGAAATTATTCTACCCATAGCTCTCTGCTTAAGGAAGCTATATTGCACTGTGCTTTGTGCAGAAACAGGCAAGGTGGGAATCTGATTCAAATATGGCTTATTCATAGAATACTGTGGTAGCATTAACCTATTTGAGAATGGGGCATAGGGAGAGCTTCCCTAGGAAGATGAGACTTGGCAGCTAAGATTTTATATGAAAGAGATTTATCTAGATGAAGGAGGAGGTGTGGGAAAAGGGGAAAGACATTCTCTTTGGAGTAGACAGATGTGCAATAACTGAAAGCTAAATCAGTTTGTCATATTCTTGAATCTGCAAGTAGTTCAGTGTGGCTGGATTGTAATGTGGGCATTGTGGGTAGGGGAGGGATGGAGAGAAGTTGATGGATTCAGGAAACATGACCAAGTGGAAGTGATCAATTATATGTTACTCTGTTTTTTGTCTTTTGGTTGTTATTGTGTACATAGGACAAGGACTGAGTGATGAATTCCATGTTTGAACAATTGAGTAGATAGTGGTACTATTTTCTAAGCTAGGGAATTCTGGTAGAGGAATATATCTGAAGAAGAATATTATGAGCCTATTTTTTAGTTTGAAATATTAAATATCTTTGGCTATCCAAGAGAGGTATTTGTATATGTGCTCTGAAGCTTGTTGAGAGAAATATGGGGCTGAAGATACACATTTGGATCAATGGCATATAGCTGATAATTGAAACCTTTGGGATAGGTTAAATTGCTTAGGGATAATGTATAGATGAGAAAATCAGAGTGCTAAGGATGGGAGCTTTGGGAACAGAAACATTTAACTAACGAGCAGAGGAAACAGGCCCCGCAGAGAGAATGAGGATGAAAAGCCAGACAAGGAGGAAAAACTAGGAAGGATCGTATCTTGAAAATAAGGGAAAAAACTGTGTTAAGAAAGAGGCATGTTCCAAGTGCTGCAGAAAAGCCAAATGGAAGGCAGAAAAATGCCCACAAGATTTTACCAAAAGGAGGTCTTTTATTTACTTATTTTCCATTCAGTAAATTGGTCATATACCTTCTATGTGGCAGGCATGATGCTAGGAAAATAAAAAGGCATAGTCCCTACTCTCACAGAATTTACAGGCCAATGGCAATTATGATGCAGTTCTTAAACACTTTAATAGCATTACCTTCAGATGGTGCACAGCAGAGCCCTAGGAGTTTGTTGGAGTTTGCTCAGGGACTGCCCTTCTGAGTAGGGATGCCAGCCATGCAAAGGGCTCAACCCCGTAAGATTTCATTTGAACAAAGACATCTGTAGCTAAAATATATATTTTTAAAATTTTGATAGGGAATTACAGGGTGCAATAAAAGTTTATAGGAAGGACACCTAATCCAGACTTGAAGAGACTAGAGAAGTCTCTTGGGGAAAGTTACAAATGGTGACCAGAAGGATGAGTAGGTTTTATCAAGAGAAAGAGGGATGGGAAGCTGAGAAAAATCCAGGGGTCAAAGGAGGATTTAAAAAACTTTTTATAATGGAAAATGTAAACATAAAAAAGTGTTGGAATAGTATAATGAATTCCTCCCATGTAACCGATGTTCAGCTTCAATTATCAACTCATGCAATCTTGTGTTATTTTGAGGCAAATAACGGAAGATTAAAAAAAATTAGCGTGTTTCAGCATGGTTAAAGGATGGAGATCACAATGGGGTAAAGTCAGTTGAGAGGAAGAAGTCAAAGATATCTGAGAAGGTGGGAGCTGGAGGAACAGAATGCTTGAGTAGGCAAGAAGGGCTAATGTCTTCAGCATTCCTTTGGTCTATAGTGCAGTTTAAATCATTTTCTATCTAGATGATCTGGCCAATTCTCAAAGTGGGGTGTTGAAGTTGCCACCTTTTACTGTATTGGAGTCTGTCCTTCTCTTTAGATCTAATAATATTTGCTTTATATATCTCAGTATATATCAGTGTTGTGTACATGCATTTTCATAATTGTTATGTTCTTTATCATTATATTATGACTTTCTTTTTCATTTTTTACTGTTTTTGACTTGAAGTCTATTTTATCTGATGTAAGTTTAGCTACTGCTGCTCACTTTTGATTTCCATTCATGTGGAATATCTTTTTCCTTTTCTTTAATTTTAGTCTATGTGTATCCTTACAGGTGAGTGAGTTTCTTATAGGTAGCCTATAATTGGGTTATTTTTTAAATCCATTCAGCCAGTCTGTATCTTTTAATTGGGAAATTTAATCCATTTACATTCAAGATTATTATTGATAGGTGAAGACTTACTCCTGTCATTTTGTTAATTGTTTCCTGGTTGTTTTGTATATCTTTTGTTCCATTCTTCCTCTCATATTGTTTATCTTTGTGGTTTGGTGGTGTTTTGTAGTGATAAGATTTGGTTCCTTTCTCTTTCTCATTTGTGTATCTATTCTATTGAGTTTTATACTTTTGAATGTTTTCATGATGGTGGTTATTGTCTTTTTGCCTTATGTATTTCTTGTAAGTATGGTCAGTGGTGAATTTTTTTAGTTTTGCTTGTCTTGGAAAGACTTTATTTCCTTTCATTTCTGAAGGATAGTTTTTCTGGACTATCCTTATAATTTTATAGGCTGCCAGTTTTTTCCTTTGAGCATATTGACTATATTTTCCCATTCTCTCCTGTAGTATAAGGTTTCTGCTGAGAAATCTGCAGTTGGTCTAATAAGGATTTCCTTATATGTATCTTGATGCTTTTCTTTTGCTATTTTAAAAATTCTTTCTCTTTGACTTTTTTTTTTTTTTTTTTTTTTTGAGACAGAGTCTCACTCTGTTGCCTGGGCTGTAGAGTGCCGTGGCATCAGCCTAGCTCACAGCAACCTCAAACTCCTGGGCTCAAGTGATTGTACTGCCTCAGCCTCCTGAGTAGCTGGGACTACAGGCATGCGCCACCATGCCCGGCTAATTTTTTTTTTTTAACATGTATTTTTAGTTGTCCAATTAATTTCTTTCTATTTATAGTAGAGACGGGGTCTCGCTCTTGCTCAGGCTGGTCTCGAACTCCTGACCTTGAGCTATCCACCCACCTCAGCCTCCCAGAGTGCTAGGATTACAGGCATGAGCCACCGTGCCCGGCCTCTCTTTGACTTTTGACAGTTTGATTATAATGTGCCTTAAAGAGGACTTTTTGGGTTGAATTTATTTGATGACTTTTGAACTTACTTGATCTGCATGTCCATATCTCTCCCAAGAGTTGCAAAGTTTTCAGTTATTATTTTATTAAATAAGTTTCCTATGCCTTTTTTCTATCTCTTCTTCTTCTGAAACTTTCATAATGAGAATATTTCTTTGCTTAATGGTGTCCCATAACTCCCATAGATATTCTTTATTCTTTGCTATTCTGTTACTCTTTCTTCTTTCTTCTTATTCTCTTCCTCTCTCTCTCTTTTTTTTTTTTTTTGTCAGACTGGGTTATTTCAAACACCCTATATTCAAGTTCAGTAATTATTTCATTTGCTTGCTGTAGTCTTCTGTTCAAGCTCTCAATTGTATTTTCTATTTCATTCATTGAATTCTTCAGCTCCAAGATGTCTGTTTAGTTCTTTTTTTTTTTTTATGATATCTGTCTCTTTGTTGAATTTCTCATTGAGATCATGAATTGCTTACCTGATTTCATTGAATTGTCTATCTGTATTCTTCTATGTCTTGCTGAATTTACTTAAGATCATTAAATTGAATTTCTTTTCAAGCATTTCATAGGAGAATTATTGTGGGGTCTTTCAGTGGAGAATTATTGTGTTCCTTTGGAGGTGTAATGTTTTCTTGCTCTTTCATGTTTCTTGTGCCCTTATATTGATATCTTTGTATCTGGTGGAACAGTCACTTTTTCCAATTTTATAGAGTAACTTTCATATGGAATGACTTTTTCTTATATATTTGTTGTTAAGTAGCGTGCTCTGACTTTGGTTCTCGGTAGGTGCAGTAGTGTAGTCTCCTTGTGATTTGAATACAGTCAAAGAGAGTCAATGTCAGTGGTATCTGCAAGTGCCTCAATAGTCTAGACTGTAAGGTTTGTGATGGCAGTGGTATGGCCTTTCTGGTGGTGAGGGCCACTATGAGGGCTGGTCCTCAAGCCCTGGGGGGCAGGACATGCAGCAGCATGTGACATTTTGACTTATTTAACAGGTGGCAAGGAAGAAAAAGATGCAAGTTAATGTATGTAAATGTATAATTTTGACGTAGAAGATTGAGAGGTTCTTCTGAGGGGAACCTCTCAATCTTGTGGGAGGGGTTGACGGTATAACAAGAGGGTAGACATTTCAAAATAGCTTTGTAAGGGATGAGAGAAGGGAAATGACCGGAAAAACAAAAGTTTTGCTGGGTTGTAGTGAGATCCTGCTCCCTCCCTGCCCCTCAGCTAAGGTGTTTCTATTAATTTTGACAAAGTGCAGGAATTATTAATTCTCAGACTTAATAGCACTGCAGTCTTCCATATAGAATCTGGGTACCTCCCTAGAGTTTTGCTTATTTGAATATGTGTTTTCTAGTTGTTTTGTATTATTGCATTTTTGAAGAAAGTTCAGGAAAAGATAACTTGGAAAACCACTTCTCCATCTGTCATTGTCAATCCATAAAAAACCTTTATTATTTCACCTTAAAGGATAAATTAATGTAGAAACAAAAGACCTTTTGTCTCTAATAATATGTAGAATAATATTTATTTAAAATATAATTATGCCATTGAATTGTCTTCTGTTCATTTTGTGTTTCTTAGTTGATTAATATCTGCTGTAGGAACATTCACATATAAAAACTGTACTGGGGAAATATAAATGAGCTGGCTTGTCCCATCTGTCTTGAATTTGTTATTTTGTGTTTAAATCTTATAAATAACAACCTTAAGCTTAAATGCTAACTTGAAGAAAACACAGTATAGTAGCAAAAAATTCCTATTTATGATTTGCAAAGGAATTAGTGTAAAAAGAAGAAGAGAATGGTTTTTTCATATATTTCCTTATATATAAAAAGTGTAGATTAAATGTTCTTTTTCTAGCTTCTTTTTCTTTTTCCTGGATATGTCTAGCATATTCAATACAACTTATCAGTCCCAATCTAATTTTGTAGGTATTTGGTTAAGCCTCAAAGATAAACGGAGCAAAGTTCTTACCTTTAGTGAGCTCATTGGTTAGTAAGGAAGTAATTGAAACTCAAATAACATTAATATAAGAAAGAGTGTTCTAAAGGCTTCAATTGTTCACATTTAAAAAGTTAATACAAAAGAGCAGCAAAGAAAAGAGAGATTAATTTGCCTGATGCATATGTAACTCAACACATAACATAAATATTTGAAAACGATCATTATGAATTAGAAAGTAGAAAAAACCCATAAAATTTAAAGAAGTCCAAAAATTAACAAAAACTAATAACATACTTATGGCTAGCAGAAGTTTCTGGCTCAGATATCTGGGGGAACAAAAAAACTGAATAATACTCTGCCTGTAATATTTTCTTTTTCTGTTAAAACCTTATTTGTGGCCAACTTTTTCTTGTATGTCAACTTACTTGAGGTTTTTTTGTTTCATATACCAGCAATCATTAAAAATGCTTTCTGTTTTTTCTAGGGGAACATATAGACTACTGTGGATATTCTGTTCTTCCCATGGCTGTAGAACAAGATATGTTAATAGCTGTGGAACCTGTGAAAACACACACTCTACAACTGGCCAATACAAATCCTTTGTATCCGTAAGTATGTAGGATTGCTAATGTGTGTGTAATGTCTGTATATGCGTGTTAATGGTATTGTGTTTCTACCTGAATGAACTCTTTAGGAGACATCAAAATTACAGTTAATTGTTTAATTTATTGCTATTTTGTTCCTGACATTTAAAAGAATCTAAGGCTGCTATTTAGTGCTTGTTCATTTTGTTCCTTTATCCATTAATTTAAGAAACATTTACCAAAGACTTACCATGTACTAAACGTTGTCTGAGATACTGGGTTATACAAAAATGAAAATAATTCTGTCTTTGCCCAGAAAGTATTTATCATTTATTGATCTAACCATTTCTAGCAAAGTCAGGTCTATTATTTTCCTCTTTCTAATACTATGATACCTTCTAATTCTCTTGTTATAGTGTCTTACTATGCTGTATTATTATTTGTTTATTCACTAGTCTTGCTCAGTAGATTGTGAGCTCTATGACTTCAGTCATTTTTGTCTCTCTTCTTTAATGGTCTAGCCTCAGTGTAAAACAGTCTTGTGCATAATAGATATGTTTCTAGTACATATGCTTTATCAAATTAAGAAAATTTTTTTTTCTTATTTTGGTAAGATTAAAAAATTTATTAAGGGGTGTTGAATTTTATTGAGTGTTTATTTAATATCGAAGATCAGTTTTTTACAAACACAGTGGTTTACTCTGATGGGTTTTCTAATGTTGAGCCATCTTTGTATTCCTGTGATAAACCCTACTTGCTTAAATGTGTCATGATGGATTTGATTTACTAATTACAAAAGAAGATTTTGACAGATAGTTGGCACATTGTATTTTTGGCTTACTGTTTATTGGACAATTTGCCTGCAATAATGTTCATTTAGTCAACGAATATTTTTGATAAGGCACTATACCAGGTATATAAGATACAGAAATTTTTTTACTTTTATATGGAACTTACTGTATATATTTTTTCCTTTTCATTTTGCATGGTTGTTAATATATTTTATATATATTTTGGATCCTTTAAAGAAAACTGTACATTATTTGACATTTTGTGTTTTGTTTTGCAAATATTGTCTTCCAGTCTTTGCTTGGATTTTCATTTTCCTTACAGGGTCTTTTAAGAAAGAAAAAATTTTAATTTTGATGAAGTCATGTTTATATTTTTTTCTTTCCCAGTTTGTACTTTTTAACTGTAATCAAGAAATCTTTCCAAAATCCCAAATAAGTAAAATTTTTTTCATATTTTATTCTAGAAGTTTTATAGTTTCAACTCTTACATTTAGGACTATGATCCATTTTGAAGGTTTTTTTTATATGTGGCATGAGATGAGGGTTGAGATTTATATATTATTTTGCATATGGTTTTTCAATTGTTTCCCTTCATTTATTGGAAAGATTATTTTTTCCCATAGAATTGATTTAGCACCTTTGTCAAAAAAACGATTGAATTTAATTAATTGTACACTTAAAATAGAGTGTTGGTTATACGTAGATACAGTTGGAGCACTATGTATGTACTCTCTGGACTACTTTGACAGAGTAGGTTTTTGAATGTAACAAGATAAGTCAACTTGAGTGGCAATATATTTTGAGAAATCAGCTCACTACAAATTGTGACTGTAAACATTGTATTGTAAATGCTTTGTAGTTTTCCCCCAATAAAAAAAAAATTTTTTGAACTAAAATAAAATCTTAAAGCTCACCCGCCCACTGGCTGACTGAATAGGTCCCCTCTTGGCCAAAAGAATATCCTAAAACTAAATTGCCTGCCACCAAGAGGGAGGTCAGACATGCCTCATCATGCCCGCCTCCCTTCTTGGACACATCTTTTGTAATCCACTAACAGGCTTAAAGGTATCAAGACAAACCTACAAGTCCTCAATTTACACAACATATATCTCAAAACATTCCAAGCCTTTAGAAAAAGCCTCATGTCTTTAACCAATTTCAAGTCAAAGAATCTTTAAACCCACCTATAACCTGTAAGCCCCTGCTTTGAGATGGCCCACCTTTTTGCGCCAAACAAATGTATGCCTCCCATGCATTGATTTATGACTTTACCTGTAACCCCTGTCTCCCTGAAATGTATAAAACCAAACTGTAACCCAACCACAGCGAGTCCACTTGCTCAAGGTTTCTTGGGCACAGCTCCAGGTCATGATCCTCAAATTTGGCTCAGAATAAATCTCTTTAAAATTGTTTTACAGAGTTTGGCTTTTGTTCCATTAACATAATGTAGCCTTGCCATTTTTTCATATGCTTTCCTGGAAAATATTAGCCCATCATTTTGTTTTCTACTTTATTTAGTCACTTTGTATGAGGTATGTGTTGCGGACCTTTAGATTTTTATTTTATTTCTAAATACGTAAATTGTTGTTTTTTAAAATTCATTCATTCATTAATTAATTTTTTATTTTAGAATATTATTGGGGTACAAAACGCTTAAGTTGCATAATTTGCCTTTGTACCATTTGAATCAAAGCCACAAGTGCTCCCATCCCCCTAATGCACACATTAGGTGTGAATTTACCCGTCCCCTCCCCCTCACCTGCCTGATTTTCAATGAACATTATTTCCATATTTGCCCATAAGTGTTGATTGATTAGTTCCAATTTAATGGTGAGTACATGTGGTGTTTATTTTAATAGAGAAGTGCATTTAAATTACTTTCATCCTAATAAAGTGCATGTGGGATCTTGTATGTGTCTATTGCTTTTATTTCAGTAGTTTGCTATAAGTTATGGGGTTTCTATAATTTCTTTTGTTTTAACTTTCTCACAGTGTGAAATATGTAAAATTTCTTATCTGTAATTACTTTTATAACTTTATAATATTTAATTAAAAATTCTTAAATTTTAAATTTAGAAAACAATGGTAGCAAACATTTTCCCTTATTAAAGGTTAGAACAATATTGATTTATAATTTCTACTACTTCTCAACAATTCCAGCACCACCCCTTCTTCCAAATTTTTCTTTATATTTACTCAGATTTTTACAGCAAATTGTATTTAATTATGGTTATTTTCAAATTGTTTAGATTTAAAAAGTAAAATTTATTAAGGTGTAATTTGGCTACAGTAAAATGCACCCACTTTACCTGTATGTACTGTGTAACTGCCACATACATAACATCTGTATTACTCAAAAAAGTTCCCTCACTTTTAAAAGCTTTTACATGATCTTTTATGTAACCACTGATCTGGTTTATATTACTATAGATTAGTTATGTCTGTACTAGAGTTTCATAGAAATGGAACTATAGATTAGTTATGTCTGTACTAGAGTTTCATAGAAATGGAATTATACAGTATCAATGTTTGTATTTGATGACTTAATGGGCTTCATTTAAATATCATATTAGAATTCTTCATTAATATAATTTTATTGCTTTTTTTACTTGTTTTTCTTTGTTGGCCTTTTCTCTTCCTTTGTTGTCTCCTTTATGGTTTTTTTGGGGTGAAGTAGGTAGGGGTGAGGGATATCCTTCATATGCCTTAAGCCTGCTTATAAACTACATTACCCAAGTTCAGTTAGAATATGTTAATGAACAATCACAAATGCAGGCATTATGCACTTAAATCTATAAACTTTTATAAACTGTTACAGAATTTTAAAGTAGGAAGTGCTAACAAGAAGTAGTTTAGGAAATATTTAATGAGAAGTAAATTATGCTTGAATTTATTAATTCACATATAATGCTGTATTTCAGAAGAGGATAAACATCTTCACATCTCACTCACCTCTAATGTATGCTAAGAGGAAGATGAACAGGTAAAACTTTAGCTTGATTTGTATCACATCATTTATATAAGCTCTCAAAAAGTAACATGTCATTTCAAGTGTTCATTTACTATGTTTATTGATTAAATGAGCTTACTCCAAGAACGAAAGCAGCATAAATATAAATGTTCATCTATTCTACCTTTTGAATCAATTATTTAAATGTATTATTTCAAATTGATACTATAAATAATATATAATGCAATTCAATTAGAGACATCTGGTGCACAATGTTACAGATGATCAAGATATGTGATGATATAAAATGAAAGAAATTCAAAATATCTGATAAAATGACTTTTGAAGTTTTTTATTTGTAATGTTTCAAGTAAGAACTATTTTCTTAATTATTCATATTTGGTAAGTATGGCAGTGTATCATACAAACTAAATGTTCTCTAAGTTAATAAGTATTAGTAATTTAACCTCATAAAAGTACTTATTTAGAAGAGCTATGAATTGTATTACATTGATTTTTTAAAAAATTTTTCATGCACATAGGAGGAGCAAACATTTCCTGTAGAGTATTTTCACAGGAACACACAAAACACTGGGTTCTATGAGGATGATACTTGGATCATAAAATGGAAGATGAAATATTAGTGTCAAGTAGCACTGCATAATTTTTGCATAATAAATGCTGCAATAATAATAAATGTGTCAAGAAGAAATAGGTATAAATTAGGAATTGCAGTTTATGATAAGGACAGAATATATTGTTTGATAGAGAAATTTTAATTACAAGCCATCAGAAATGGATTAGCACCCATTAGCATTCCAATTGTAAGTCATTGATTAAATTGAAGTGTTCTATTGATTATGAAATGAAACAAACATGTTTTATATTCAGATTCTTTATTATATTTACAAAAAATTGAATGACAAAAAGAAAAATCGTTTCACACAGCTTAGTATAGACCAGTAAATTCTTTGTAAGATTCTCTGATTTTGTTAGATTTTCCCTCAGGTATTTCCTTTTCCTAGTTTTGTACTGGTATTTGAATTTTTGCTTCTTTTGAGATTTTTGATTCCTTAAGAATATAAAAAGTAAATTGAAGGATCATTGTCTTAATAAATATTGGTGTCAGTCAGCAAGAATGAAGGAACATAAGGAGTGACAATACCATATTTGTGATCACCAAAATCTTGCAAAAAGTTTAAATGATATGTTTCTTGAACAAAGAGAAAAATGTTAGAAAAAGGTCAAGAAATTCAATATTCAGGATATAAAATACCATAAAGTATATGTTAAATGTTGATATTCCAATAAAATAAAAATATTTCTGTAAAGCATTTCCAAGACTTTATTCTCATCATTTTTCTATAATACATATTATCGAAATAATAATTATCATACTATCAAAATAATCTTTCAACATTTGTCCTTCCTGCCTTTCTTTCTCTCACAATTAAACTGTACTGTTAAAATGAGAAACAAAATAAGATACATTATCACTTAAGTCACAGAAATGAAAAGAATGATAAGAGATAACTATGAAAAATTACACACCAAAAAATTGGATAGTCAAGAAAAAATGGATAAATTCCAAGAAGCATATAACTTACCAAGATGGAATCATGAAGAAATAGACAATCTAAATAGATCTATAACTATTAAGAAGATTGAGATAATAATCAAAAAACCCTCAGGAAGGTAAAGAAAAGGTCAAGAGAGTTTCATGAGTAAATTTTTCCAAACATTTAAAGAAGAAATAATTCTAGTCCTTCTCAAACCCTTACATAATAATTGAAGAGGAGGTAACAATTCCAAACTAATTTTAAGAGGCCAGAATTACCCTGATACCAAAGACAGACAAAGATACCGCAAGAAAAGAAAATCACAGGAAATGTCACTGATGAGTATATATGCAAAATCCTCAACAAAATACTAGCAAACCAATTCAACAACACATTGAAAGAATCATACACCATGACCAAGTAGAATTTATCATTGCAATACAAGTATGGTTTGGCATACAGAAATTGATCAATGTAATATACCACATTACTATGATGAAGGATAAAAGTTATATGATTATATAAATAGATGCAGAAAAAGCATTTGAGAAAAGCCCACACTTTTTCATTAAAAAATCTCTTAACAAATTAGGAATAAAAGGAATGTAACTAAGCATAACAAAGGTCAAATATAATAAGCCCTAGCTAATATAGGTAATAATGAAAGCTGAAAATATTTCTTCCAAGATAAGGAACTATAATACAAAAGATGCTCACTCTTGACACTTCTATTCAACATGGTAATGAAAAATCAGGCAGCCAGAGAAATTAGGCATGAAAAAGGAAAGGCATCCAAATTGGAAAGGAAGAATTAAATTATCTCTGTTTGCAGAGTACATTATCTTATAGATCCCTGCTTAAAAACAAACAAACAAACAAAAAACTATTAGAACAAATAAACAGATACAGTAAAGTAGCAGGATAAAATACCAACATAGAAAAATTAGTTGCTTCTATATACTAGAAATGAACTATTTAGGAAGGGAATTTAGAAATCAAACCCATTTATAGTAGCATCAAAAACAATAAAATATGAAGGCATACATTTAACAAAGGATGTGAAAAAAATTTACAGTGAAATTTATGAAACATAGACAAAATAAATTAAAGAATATATACATAAATGGAAAGGCATTCAGTGTTCATGAATTGGAAGACATAATACTGTTAAAATGTTTACGCTACCAAAAACAATCTACAAATTAAAAATTGTGCTCATCAAAATCTCAAAGACATTTTTACTAAAGTAGAAAAAATAATCCAGAAATTCAAATGGAGACACAAAAGAATACAAATAGCCAAAAAACAAAAAAATCTTAAGAAAGAAGAACACAGCTAGAGGCATCATACTTTCTGATTTCAAATTATATTTCAAAGCTACAATAATGAAAACAGTAAGGTACCTGGATGAAGACATACATGTAGATCCATGGAAGAGAATATAGAGCTCAGAAATCAGTCCGTGAATATATGGTCAACTGATATTTGACAAGGGTGCTGAGAATACACAATGAGTAAAGAATAGTTTTGTCAACAAATAGTATAAAGAAAACTGAGCATCCAGAAAAAAAGAATAAAATTGAACTCTTAAACCAAATACCATCATCAACTCAAAATTGTTTAAAGGATCTTTTGATTTCCATCTTGATTTTCTGCATAAAGAAATGAATGTTGAGAAGAAGGTAGTTTAGTTTCCATGACTTTGTGTAGAGATGAGAGCTTCTGTTAGAGTTGATTTCTAATTTTGTCCGCTATGGTCTGAGAAGATGCATGACATAATTTCTATATTTTTAAATTTTTTGAGACATGCTTTTCGGCCTAGGATATGGTCAGTCTTAGAGAATGTACCATGATAAACAAATTCAGCAAAGCCTCAGGTTACAAAATCTACAAGGTCTATACAAAAAAATGATGAGATAGTAGTGAAAGAAATTGAAAAAGACACAAATAAATAGAAAGATATCCCAAGTTCATGGATCAGAAGAATCAATATTGTTAAGATGTTCATACTACACAAAGCAATCCACAGATTAAATGCAATGTCCATCAAAATTCCAATGACATTTTTCACAGAAAGAGAGAAAATACATTTTTAAAAAATTTTGGAATTTAAAAAAAAGTGTTTGCATTTTTTTGATTAAATATTTTTATTTTTTTAAGAAAAAAATGTTACTTTTTTTTCTTCTTTATTGAAGAATACTTTACATATCATGCCTTTACTCCATTTTAAGTGTACAATTAAATGATTATTAGTGAATTTATGGGGGATGGGGGGTAGACCCACATCTGAGGGATGTGGTGAGCATTATGGAGGGGAGGGGCATGCTTGAAATGTAGTTGGGGATGGGAATTAGGGGTCTCAATAGGGGGAAGAAAATCTTCTAAAACTGATTTATGTATGTGAATAGCTGTACGATTCGGTAAATTTACTAATAATCATTTAATTGTACACTTAAAATAGAGTAATTGCACAGTATGTAAATTATACTTCAATAAAGTTGTTTTTAAAAGAAAAAAAACCCTGGAGGCTGGGTGCGGCAGCTCACACCTGTAATCCTAGCATTCTGGGAGGCCGAGGCAGGAGGATCGCTCAAGGTCAGGGGTTTGAAACCAGCCTGAGCAAGAGTGAGACCCTGTCTCTGCTAAAAATAGAAATAAATTAATTGGCCAACTAAAAATATATATAGAAAAAATTAGCCAGGCATGGTGGCACATGTCTGTAGTCTCAGCTACTCGGGAGGCTGAGGCAAGAGGATCACTTGAGCCCAGGAGTTTGAGGTTGCTGTCAGTTAGGCTGATACCACGGCACTCTAGCCCGGGGAACAGAGTGAGACTCTATGTTAAAAAAAAAAAAAACTGGAAAAACCATATATATCACAATCTCACTATTGATTCATCATTATTAACATTTTGGTACAGTTCTTCCTGGTCTTCTTTCTGTGTAAAAAGTTTTTCTTGTGCTTGTGTGTATGTATTTAAACAAATTAGAATCATACTATAACATTTGTAAAAAAAAAAAAGAATAAAATACTTAGGAATAAATTTAAAAAAATCTTTAGGGGTTAATATAGTGTGAACTTTTTGTTTCATGATTATATACTAACTCTTCTGTGCTTTCCAAAACGCAGTTGAGTTCTTTGTGTGTGTGTGTATGTTTGGGTTCTTTGTTTATTTTTAAAGAAGCATCAAGTTGACCATTTAAAAATGTAAACGTTTCCTTATACTTGTGGCACATAACATTATAAGTATAAATATTGTAGCAAGAAAAAGTAACACAGTGGGCTTACTGGCAATGACCAGACCTAATAGAAGCTTCATACATGGTTTAGCTTTGAATAGGCCCTGGACACGCTCTCACATAAGCATGCTGCTCTGGGCAAGTGCTACTTATCAATTGAGATTCTTGTCAATATCGCTGGTCATCACTCATTCTATCCCCGATTCAACTCTTTTATAGATTATTTTGTACATTAATCCTACTCTTCTCGTTTGTTTCTACCAGATTTGGAAAATCCCGATTTATTAAATATTTTACTCCACTGGCAGCATTTATTTGTAGGTATTCCTGAAGAGTTTGGCTCTCAAGTAAAGTCATTTTAAATTAGTCTACTATGTTATTTAAGCTGCTTGCATTACATACTATATTGGCTTTCCAGCTGCAATGAAGGATACCAGAAATTCACTTCTAACCTGAGTTTAAATTTGTCATTATCATTTTCTAAGAATGTAATATGTGTCTAGGATTTGTTCGGTTTAATGACTTGGAGCATCTTGTTACGTTAATTTAAGACCCAAACCAAACTTCAGTAAAAACAATCCTTGAAAATGCATGTTTGTTCAGATTTATAGATCTGGGTTTTTTAATGGGACCCCAGGTGTGGTATTTGGCTGTGGTCTAACCTTTTGGAATCCATTTTAAGAATGCATTATTATTTCTTCGTGTATACAGCCTTTTGGATTTGCTTTGTTTAAAAAGGTTGTTGATATTTTCCAAGTAGTAGTGAGATTTAGGAAAACATTAATGTTGTTCAGTACTCTTTAGTTCCTTAAAGTATTTCTCAACCCTTGGAGTTTAAGTTTTTTTCTTAGCTAGAGCACATCCATGGAAAATTAAGTCAATATTCCTGCTCTAGGCTATCTTTAACCAGTGCAAACTTTTCTGGCTGTGACCAATAGAAATTTTTTGAGCTGAATGTTTTGACCAATCTTTCAAATCAGACATATTTCACAACAGCAGTGATACAACTTCCTAGAAGTTGAGCTAAACTGTAGGTGTCACTTCACCTCAGCTTTCCATTAAGACAAAACCTACAGAAGATTTTCAGCTCCTTACAATGTTTTTTTTTTCAAATTATTTTTAGTGTTTCCTGTTTATCTAGAAAAATAGGTACTGTAAATACCCTCCCTTCCCACCATGATCTTTCTCTACTGATATTAAAAGTAAATGTTGACCAAATGCCCATCAGTACATGAGTGAATTAATAAAATGTGGTATATGTAGACCAATTATAGCTAAATATCACATGCATGCAACAGTTGCATTTATTTGCAGTGAGACATAACACAAATGAATAAAAACTCAAAAGACAGCCATTTTAATAACAGAAATTTTTACCTTATTATTCAATGTTTGCTGTTACATAAAGTATAAGTTCACCTTCATGTTTTTATTTCATATATGAATCATCTACTCTATAGCTCTTTTACTGAATTAGATTACATTTTTTTAAATGCATATAGTAAAATTCACTCTTTTTGCTGTACCACTCTGCTAGTTTTAATACATGCACAGTTATGAACAACCACCATCATGATCAGGATGTAAACTAGTTCCATCACTCCAAAAAATTCCCCTCTCCAAACAGTGGAAACCACCCAAATGTCTTCCAATAAGTGAGTGGATATAGCATGCACATTTAAGATCTACTTTAAATTAAGTCACTATCTCATCAGTACCTTCATATTACATATTACTTGCTACCTTTTTCTTATTCACCACCTTAAAAATTCTAACCCTAGATCAATCCAGCCATCTTCCTATTCTGCTGTTTTACCTGGACTGCAGAGGACTTCTGAAGAAAAATTTCACAGCTGAGTTTGCTAGTGATACTATAATTAGATACTTTCAATTTTACCTCCTAACTACCTCTTTAATTTGCTTCCTTTTTTTCCATTCCTGCTGTCAACATCACATCTGGGCTATGATCACATCTCACATAGGTACTGCAATAGACTGCTAACTGATGTTTTTCTTTCCAATCCTGCCCAGGCCACACATTCCACTTCATTCTGCACCCCACATCACTCCACTTTGCAATAGTTACCCAAGTAACTTTTATAAAATGCAAAACTGACATTTTTACTCCGCTGCTATCCTTCATTGTGTCCTCAGTAACTCTGAAGTCAAAAAGTTCAAGCTACTTAGCATGGTCCACCAGACTTCGCAATCTAATGACTGCAATCATCTTTAAGCCTCCTCCCCCATAAGCATAAAATACTCCAACAATACATTAATAGATTATGTGACATTTCTGGACAGCATGATGCCACCTTGAAACCCCTGGTCTTTGTCCGTGTCATTGTCTTTGACCAGAATCAGCTCTAGCCTTTATTTCATAACATTTACCTGTCCTCAAAAACTCAATTACGGCTTCCTGTAGCCACCCCCCCCATTCCTCCTGTCTAAATTAAATGCACCTCTTTTGTGTCCTGCAGCTCTTTTATATATACTATCTTTGTTCTTATATTAAGCAATAGTGATTTTTGGTCTATTTTTCCACCTATCTCAATGAATTATAATTTTTTTATTATTGCAGGGACAATGTCTTATTCTATATCCCTTTGTATCTAGCAAAGTGCATTAGATATAATAAGTATTCAAATTGATATTTGTTAACTAAATGTACAAAATAAAAAATTTAAAACAAATACATTCAAACAGTTAAAGACTATATAATGAAATCAATATTGCATAATTGAGTATATAATTATTATGGATTTTGTTTAAAATAAGAGCTACATCTAGTCTATTAAGACTATATCTTAAAAACAAATCATTTTTATTTGAAAGCATTGATTAACTTTTTTCCTGATGATCATAAACTATGTGTAATATAATTTCTAACTCTTAAGTTTACAACATTATCTGTGGGAGTATTTTTGACATTTAAAACATGAAATGATATTTAGTCATCACATTTTTCTCTTTCTCTGTATCAAAATTTATTTTATTTTATTTATTTTATTTCAGAATATTATGGGGGTACAACCATTTTGGTTACATGAATTACTTGTTTTATAGTTTGAGTCAAATTATAAGTGTATTCATAACCCAGATAGTGTGCATTCTACCTGTTAGGTGTGAATTTACCCATCAACTCCCCTCTCATGTGCTTGGTTTCCATTGATTATACTATCATATGTACACGTAAGTGTTGATAATTTAGATGGAACATACCTCCATATTATAACAGCCATATACAACAAACCCACAACCAACATCATACTGAATGAGGAAAAATTGAAAGCATTCCCGCTTAGAACTGGAACCAGACAAGGTTGCGCTCTATCACCACTTCCATTCAACATAGTGCTGGAAGTCCTAGCCAGAGCAATCAGGAAAGAGAAGGAAATCAAGGGTATCCAAATGGTGAAAGAAAAAGTCAAACTATCACTCTTTGCTGACGATATGATCTTATATCTAGAAAATCCCAAAGATTCTGCCAAGAGACTCCTGGAATTGGTAAGCAAATTCACCAAAGTCTTTGGTTGCAAAATCAATGTACACAAATCAGTAGCATTCCCACACACCAACAGAAGTCAAGCTGAGAATCAACTATTTTAAACGATTTAGATTATAAGCCCTAATAACTTCTGAAAATCTAGTGGATATTACTTTATTTTCCTTGACTTACAGGTTCACATTTATTTTGTTTTAGTGTTCTATTATTTTTGGGTTATTGATGGAAATGATTATTTTGTTTTACATATTTTTTCCCCAGTGTACGCCACTTAGGGTAAAGAAGTTTTTACCATATGTATATATAGAAGGATAGTCTTAAGCAATCCCACTTTCCTCAAAAGTAATACTACTACAGTGCTGTGAACATTTGAAGGCAGCCAGAGTGCCTGTTAAAATTTGATCAAGGTGTAGGTCTTGCAGACAGTTCTCCCATTGTGTACAATGGTATCTTCAAAAGCATTTGTAAATTCCAGAGGCTTTTTAAAATTAGCTTCATTTTTTACATCAACTACTTTATGCAATATTCAATTTTCCAGAGTTCTCTTTTCAAGGTAGCCTAGCAACCAGGTTTGTACGTATAATCAAATTTCAATTTTCTGCTAGCAGATTTTCTGCATTATAGCTCAACTTTAACAAATCTTGCTTTTAGCTTCTTAAAGACATTATCAGCTCCACTGATTATTCTGTTTGGTTTTTTTCTTTACATGCAGGCCACATCTTAAGAGACATTGGAAGAAGAGAAGTTATGTTATCCGTCCTTATTCTCGTTCCACATATACTCTGGCTTAACAAGCACAAAGTGTTTAAGAATCAAAACATGAATTTTCCTTCTTCTATTCCAAACCTAAATGTGAGCAATCTAGGAGATAATATGTAGAGATAAAACAGAATCCAAAGAACTATTTTTTTAAAAAGGTAACACACATCAGCTTGAGAAATTTTGTTTTTCCACAGCATAATATGAGAAGTAGGTAAATTTGAATATAGTAAAGAAAAAAAAAAGGAGGAACACTTTTTGGCTTACCAAAGGAAATCTATATTATCTTGTGTTAAAAATATTGTTCTGATAATCTAGGAGGATATTAATGGACTTACTGTAAGGGAAATCCAACTCTGTTGGTTGGCTGAATTGATTCAACCAAATGCTCTCTGGCTTTCTGAGTCACAATATAAAGTTGTATAGTGCCACTGCAGAACAATGTTTACTTTTGAGAAAAGCAAATCCAGTCATCATTGTCTCCTCATTTTTTTTTGGCTATAAAACTAAAAAATTATCCAGAATTGCTATGCTTGATTTTACTATGTCTCTCTTCCCATACTTTTAAATAATTGAGATTATCATGGAGATGGAGCCTCCTTGTGGCTAATGGTGGAGAGTTAAAGGCGGGGGGGGGGAACCTTTGCCAATAGATTTGTGTTCATGTAAGTCACCAGATGGAAAAGCTTATGGATCATATTTTCTGAGTTCTGCATCTGTTAGAGATTGTAGGAAAATTATAGTAGATTCCATAAACTATAGGCTCTAGGTGATTGAAAACATGTTTGCAGCACATGAGTATCCCCAACCTTCTACAGGACAAAACTAAAAGATACTTCCACAAGTTTCTTACCTTCTTTGGAAGAAACAGGCCATAATTTCTATTATCCAGTAGAGTGCATTGTGCATAAATTTCTCAGTCCACAAAATCAAGTGAGCACAGTTTGGGTTGCATGCACAGACCTTGGTCAGAAAGAAGCCTTGGTGTTTTCTCCAGAACTAATGAAGACCCAAATTCATGGTTCTAGTATCTAAGAAATTTAACATGAATCACTTGGAAAGTTCAGTACTTTATAAGGAAGAAAGATCATCTTAAAGGCCAAGTTTGATGTGCTCAGAGAAATGGGAATTGCTTTCTATGTTCAAGGAAGAGGTTGAGAAATTTGATTAAATTGGAGAGGGTTTACCTTGGGTTTGAATTCTGCCAATCAATGAGCATAATATGTTTTTTTCATCTGTTTACATACTCTGCAATTTCTTTCCTCAATGTTTTCTAGTTCTCCCTATAGAAGTCTTACATCTCATTAGTTAAATACATTCCTGAGTATTTCATTTTCTTTGTTGCTATTGTGAAATATATTGTGGTTTTGATTTAATTTTCAGCTGGACTGTTGTTGATGTATATATGAAAGCTAGTGATTTGTTTATATTGATTTTGTAACCTGAGACTTTGCTGAATTTAACAATTCCAGTAGTCTCTTGGTAGAATCTTTGGGGTTTTCTAGGTATAAGGTCATATTCTCAGCGAAGAACAATAGTTTGACCTCTTTTGCCCCCATTTGGATACCAATGATTTCCTTCTCTTGCCTGATTGCTCTGGCTAGGACTTCCAGCACTGTGTTGAACAGAGGTGGTGACAGTGGGCCATCTTTTCTGGTTCCAGTTCTAAGCAGGAATGCTTTAAATTTGTCCCCATTCAGTATGATGTTGGCTGTGGTATGGCTTTTATCATTTTGAAGTGTGTCCCATCTATGCCTATTGTGTTAAGCAGTCTTATCATAAAAGGGTATTGAATTATGTCAAATGCTTTTTCTGTGTCTATTGAGAGGATCACATGGTGTTTGTTTTTCCTTCTGTTATGTGGTTAATTACATTTATGGATTGGCATATGTTGAACAATCCTTGCTTCTCGGGGATGAAGCCCATTTGGTCATGACAAATTATATTTTGATGTGCAAACTGAATTCAGTTTGCTAAGATTTTATTGAGAATTTTTGCATCTATATTCATAAGGGATATTTGACTGTAGTTTTCTGTTTTTGTTATGCCATATTCTGGCTTTGGTATCAAGATAATATTGGTTTTGTAGAATAAGTTAGGGGGATACTTTCTTTCTCAATGTTATGAAATCATTTCTGCAGTACAGGTACCAGTTTTTTGTAGGTTTGGTAAAATTCAGGGGTGAAAACATCTGGTCCAGCCCTTTTTCTATTGTTGTTGGAAGATTTTTTTTTTTATTGCTGCTTCAACTTCAGTGCTTGATATTGGTTTGTTCAGCTGTTCTATTTATTCCTGACAGAGCCTAGGGAGGTTGTGTATTTCCAAGTATTTGTCCATTTCCTCCATGTTTTCAAGTTTATGAGTATAGAGATTTTGATAGTATTCAGAGGTAATGTTTTGTGTTTCCATGGTGTCAGTTGTGATTTTTCCTTTTTTTATTTTTGAATGAGCTTATTAGAGTCCTTTCTTTTCTATTTCTGGTTAATCTAGCAAGAGTCCTGTCAATTTTGTTTATCTTTTCAAAGAACCAACATTTTTGTTTTATTAATCATGTTTATAATGATTTTGTTCTCAATTTTATTTAGTTCTTCTCTGATCTTGTTTATTTCTTTTGTTCTGCTGGGACTAGGATTTGTTTGTTCTTCCCTTTCCAGTTTCTTGAGATGATTCATTAGATTGTTGATTTTTGATCTTTCTGTCTTTTGAGTGTGGCCATTTAAGGCTATGAGTTATCCTCCCATGATTACTTTTGCTATGTCCCACAGATATTGATAAGTTGTTTCCCCATTATCACTTAGTTCAAAAAAAACTTTTGATTTTTGTCTTTATCTACTCTTCAACCCAACTAACAGTCATTAATAGGTTATTTAGTTTTCTTGACTTTGTGTAGGGATGAGTATTTCTGTTGGAGTTGATTTCTAATTTTATTCCACTGTGGTCTAAGAAGATATATGGTATGATTTCTACTTCTTTTTAATTTGTTGAGATATGCTTTGTGGCCTAAGATGTGATCAATCTTAGAGAATGTTCCATGAGCTGATGAGTAAAATGGGTATTCAGAAAATTTTGGGTAATTTTCTGTAAATGTTTATTAGACCCATTTAGTCTATAGTTCTGTTTAAGACCAATGTTTCTTTGCTTATTTTCTGTTTGGTGGCTCTGTCCAGTTCTGTCAGTGGAGTTTTGACATCCCCATCAATTATGGTGCTGCTGTTTATCATTTTGCTTAAATTGAGTAGGATTTGTTTTATGAATCTGGACACTCATATGTTATATGTGTAAATACTCAGGATTGTGTTGTCTGATTGTTGAATTGTACTCTTCATCATTATATAATGGCCATCTTTATCTTTCTTTATTTCTGCTGATTTAAAGTTCATGTTATCTGGTATGAGAATGGCTACACCAGCTTTCTTTTGGTTTCCATTTGCATGAAATATTATTTTCCATCCTTGCACTTTGAGTCTAAATGATTCCTTGTGGGTTAGATATGTTTACTAGAGGCAGAAGATACTTAGCTTGCACTTTTTTATCTATTCAGCCAGCCTATATCTCTTTGTTGGGATGTTCAAGCCATTCATATTTATTGAATGAATTGAGATGCATGGTGAATTTCTGTTCATTCTCTTGGGTAGAACCTTATTGTTTTTGTTTTATCTCTTGAGCCATTGTGGTATCTGGCCTCTGAACTTTAGCTTTTGGATAATTTCACACTGGTGGGTGTCTATTGTGCTGATCAGTGTATAATGCATTTCTGAGCACTTTCTGCAGAGCAGGTCTGGTCTTTGCAATTTCCTTCAGCAATAGCTTGTCTGAGGGAGTCTTTATTTCTTCCTCACATAGGAAACTTAGTTTTGCAGAATACAGAATTCTAGCATTGCTATTATTCTGTTTTAGAAGGCTGAGGATGGGTCATCAATTCCTCTCAGCTTGTAATGTTTGAGTTGGGACATCTGCAATTAGTCTGATAGACTTTCCTTTGTAAGTTACCTGCTATTTTCACTTTACTGCTTATAGGAGTGCCTCTTTTGTGTTTATTTTGGTCAACATAATTAGTATGTGTCCTGGTGATTTCTTCTTTACGAAGAATCTCCCTAGATCCCTATATGCTTCTTGTACCTGGACATCCAGGTTTCCAGCAAGGTCAGGGAAATTTTCCTTAATCATTCCCTCAAATAAATTAAACAACCTTTGTGTATTTTCTTCTTCACTCTCAGGGATGCTTATGATGTTATGTTTAGCCTTGTTTCATAATCCCACATTTTTTGTGGGCTTTCTTTGTTCTTCTTATTTCTCTATTCTTTCTCTTTCAGTGACTTGTTTATCTCAAAGGTATTATTTTCAAGTTCTTAGATTTTTCTTCCACCTGATCTAGCCTATTCTTAAGGCTTTCTTTCCACTCTGCTTTGCAATTCCTTGAATGGATTTTTCATTTCTAGAATTTCTGTTTGATTTTTCTTTAATACTTCAATTTCTTTAGAAATTTTTTCATTCAATTTCTGCATTGTTTATGTGGCTTTTTGTTGTTGTTGTTGGGATTCTATTTTCTCTCATATTTTGTTGAGGCTCATTATAATCTGTGTTTGAAATTCTTCATCTGTCATTTTGATCTTTTTGTTTAGGTTGGTATCCATTCATAAGGAGTTCTTGTTTTCTTTGGAGCATGACCTTTCACTTTGATTTTTCATATTTCTGGCGTTTTTTTACTGGTTCCTTCTCATCTGGCCTTTCAATCAAGCACTGAAGGTGCTAAAGCTGGCTTATGGCCCTGTCTCCAAGATCCTGAAGATTGATTGGTCCCTCACCCTGTCAGGGAGAAGAATGCTGGTCCTGAGTTGCCTTTGGGATGCTCTGTCAGGCTGGATGAACCTCTCTGTTTACCTTCATCCTGTTGTCTTCACCTCTTCCCAACAGTTGGTAGTGAGTTAGGTCCCTCAGGTTAATCTCTGAGATAATACGTGGAATTTACGTGTTCAAATTTTCCACTCCCTGTTTGGTTGAGTTGGAAGTTGCTATATTTTACAATGGGGTTATTCCCCCTGTATTTGATAGTAGTTTGCATAGAAGAGCCAGCTTCCCAGGAGTTCTTTTTTGTCAGTGGTAACCTCTGGTTCCCCAGATGGTGCATTCTGATATCCCATGCTTTAGGAGCGACCCTGTATGTCCCAGGGAATTGCTTGATTTCTACTCCCCCTGAGGTGGGGAGAGGAGTGGAAAAGATTATGACTGAGTTGCTAGAGCCTGGAAAGTTTTATTGAGCTTCAGCAGGGTTCAGAGGTTGTTTATCCAGCCGATAGAGGTTGCCGCTGATATGGAGTTCAGGGTAAGTTCTCCAAGCCCAGAAAGCTGCTCCTGAAGGGAGAAGCCTAATCATGTGATTGCTAAGGCCCAGAGCCACTGGAGTCAGGCTTTTTCCATTCTGTCCACTAGTGTGGTCTCTCTGTGGAGTGGGGCCTATTTGCACCCTGGAACTCCACTGCACTCTCCCTTCTGATCAATCCATGTGTATTCCCTCTCTGCCCAAGCTCAGCTCTGGAGCTACCCCATAGCTCATGTGTCTGACCTGGTAGTGTGCATCACAGGCATGTAGGTGGATCTCCCATTGTGCACCCTTGTTCCACCACTAGACCCCAATATGAAGGATGCAGATCTCTCTATCCACAGAGGTCTGTACTGGGGATATGCTTCCAATGGTGGAGAAATGGCAGCTCACAAGTCTTTTGGATTAAGCTGTGCTTGTAGTGAGTGGTGGGAGGGGCTACTGCTCTGGTTCAGCCCATGCACTCCAGGCATTTGGCTGCCATGGGAACCAGGGGCTAAGCTAATTCAGTGTGAGTGCCACCACATTCTCCAATATGGTGGTTCTCCATTGGGGATAGGGGTATGGGGCTTGCTCACAGACCCTGGCTCCTCTATGCCCCTCTATACCTTCCCACTGGATATGGCCACGAGGGCTCTCTCACCACCTGATCCTGGAACTGTGACCTCTCCCTTACATCTCCCCACCCTGCTCTCACAACCAGGAGGCACCAGGTTCTGCTCACCTGTCTGAGCTGCTAGCAGTTGATGCTGCCAACCACCTGTGGGCAGGAAGAATGCAGACTGCAGCGGTCCCACAGGTTTAGCCAGGAACACACACCCATCACTGAGAAGCAGGCCTTTCAGCACATAGCACTGTACTGGCCACTATGGTGGAGGGAAAGGCCAGTCTCCCTATACCACTTTCATGTCTAGGGGACACTGGGTCCTGCCCACCTGTCCAAGCCACCAGTGAGTTATCCCCTGAGGCACTGCAGTGGCTGCTTCTATGAAACAGGCTCAACTGAGAATGCCTCTGTTGCTGAGAGGCCCCTCAGCACAGAGCACATTTGTGGTTGTTATAGGGAGGGTAGGTCCATGCCTACAAGCTGGCTTGAGCCAAAGTTACTTTCTGGGATGCCAAGAATGACACAGGTGCAGAGGACTGGGTGTCCAGATGCAGGAATGCCAGCTCTCTGGTCCCTCATGGCACTCTCACTTGTGGGATGAGAGCTCTATGTCTTATTGCTGGGCCAGAAGAACCCAGGTGGGGGAGTGGAGCCCCCTTGTCCTTTCACTGGGCTTCAGGACTCCCTGGATTTGGTCTACATCACCAATCTCTCTCCTCTATTTTCATCTCTTTGAGCTTTGCAGCTCCACTCAATGGGGTCCCCAGACTTCTCTGCTATCTCTCTCTGTGGTCCACATCTAAGCCATAATTGTTCTCTGCTCTCCTCAGTCCAACCTTACTCTTTGGGCAGAACAGTTCAACAAGTTGTATCTCTAGTCAGCCTTTTGGCAGTCTCTCTCCTGGTTGCATTCTTGATTTTCTTTCTTGAAATAATAGTGAGATAACAGGAAAGGGAAGGGAAAGTTGATTTCCTTTTGATAGGTCCATCTGGTTATGCAGATAGAGGGAAAGCCCCTTTCAATGGCTGTTGGTCTACAAGGGCCTTTAATTTCAAATATCCTTTATACTAAGGAGTCATATTTTAGGGTGAAATTTCCTGACCTCATTCAGAAATGTGTTAGAAAACAATCTTCTAGGCAAGGACAATGATGTGGTATTATAATTACATGCCATGTTCCCACACTGTCACCCCTACCCCCAAATTCAATTTGAAAAAACCTTCTTTTTTTTTTTTTTTTTTTTTTGTTACAGAGCCTCACTGTGCTGCCTTGAGTAGAGTGCAGTGGCATCTCCATAGCTCACTGAAACCTCAAACTGGGTTCAAGCGAGTCTCCTTCATTCTCCTGAGTAGCTGGGACTTCAAGCATGCATCACCATGCCCAGCTAATTTTTCTATTTTTTCTATTAGTAGAGATGGGGCCTTGCTCTTGCTTGGGCTGGTCTCAAACTCATGGGCTCAAGTGGTCCTCCTGCCTAGGACTCCCAGAATGCTAGGATTATAGTTATTAGTCATTGCACCTGGTCTGAAACTTCCTTAATACACATTTCTACACTATGTTATAGAATACACAAAAAGAATAAAAACAAGAGACATATGTAGGTATTTGCTATCTTCAAGCTTTTGGTATTCTACTCCAGAACTGAAGCAATGGGAAAGTCAGCCAGGCTGTTACCTGTGACACTAAATCTGTTAGAGACACTAAAACATGACCGCCATAATATCATAAATGCAATATATAGTTAGTTCATCTCTAATGTTATTTTGGCATGCTGCACTATGCAAATTGTGCTGTGAATTGATGAGAAAAAGGGTCATAAAAATTGCAGTGTTTTTCAGCCTTGAATCCTGAGGTCTGGTCTTCTGCCTTTGAGATTTAAGTCTTTCCAGGCATGAATTTAGAAGAGATATCTATTTTTATCAAAATTAAAAATGTATATAGCTTTTGCTTCAATTAACTTCTGTATCACTGCTGAAAATTCTTTTAGCTTTATCAATTTTAGTAGATGTATGCTGGTAATATCTTCTTGTTTAATTTGCATATCTTGATGACTATTGATTTGGATCATCTGTTCATGTGTTTATTGGTCATTCTTATATCTTATGTGAAATAGCTGTTAAAAGCTTTTGCTCACTTTTTGTTTGTCTTCTTTTAATTGACTTGTATGTTTTCTTTATACATTATAGATATGAATTGTTTGTCAGATATATGTTTTTCAAATATTTTCCCACATTATAATGCTTTCTTAACTGGATCTTTCAAAGATTGAAACCTTGAATTTAATGAAAATCAATAAATCATTTCTAAATTTACTGAAATGTATTTTTCTGTCCTGTTAAATAAATCTTTTACTAATACAATTTCACAAAGATATACTTTTGTTTTCTTCTATAAGTTTTATAGTTTTTACTCCTACATTTAACTCTATGATCCCTTGAGTTAATTTTTATTTATTGTATGAAGTAAGTGTAGAGGTTCATTTTAGTTCCCATAGAGATATCTAGTTTTTTCCAATAACATTTTTTGAACCAATATCCTATCCTCCTTTGAATAACCTTATCACTTTTGTCAGAAATCAATAAGCCATTCAAATGGGTGTTATCTTTTCTGGACAATCTATTGGGTTTCATTGTTATATATGCTTACTCTTAATGTTGATACTCAAATTCTTGAGAATATCTCGAAATCAGATTGTATAATTCTTCCAGCCTATTAATGTAGTGATTTTTTGTATGCTTGATATTCACATGTTGAATACACCTTACATTCCTGGGATCAACATCACTTGGTCATGATGTATTTTATATTTTATATATATTTGGATATGATTTAGTAATATTTTCTAATGATTTTTACTTCTATGTTGTGAGGGTTATTGTTCTATAGTTTTTTTCTCCTGTAATGTCTTTGTATGGTTCTCAAATTTGAGTAATATTTGAAGGATAAAATTAGTTTTAAATTATTTACTATTCCTCTATTTTCTGAAATAGTTTGTATGAGACTGGTATTTTTCTTCCTTTAATAGAATTTACAAAGCCATCTTGCTTGAGGAAAAGTTTTTAATCATAAATTCAATTTATTTTATGAATTTAGCCTATTCAAGTTTTCTATTTATTCTTTTAATAGTTCTGTTAATTTCTGTTTCCCATGTACTTTGTTTTCATCTAGTTTGTCAATTATTAGAAAATTTGTTCATAAAAAATCTCCACATTATATTTTTGATGTCTACAGTATCATTAGTGATTTCTCCTCTTTAATTCTTGATGTTGGCAATCTGTGCTCCTTCGATTTTTTTCTCAGTTAATATATAGCCAGAGCTTATGAGCATTATTGATATTTTAAAAGGTTTTTGTTTTGTTGATTTTTAAGATTGTCTCTTTTCTACTTTATTTAATATTTTCTCTTATCTTTATTATTTAATTAAATTATAATGTTTAACATTTCCAATGCTCTTCACTAATTTGTAAAGATCTGAGTATCTATCTGGTATGCTTTCTCTAAGCCATACCATCATTTAGCAGTTCATACTGTAAATGTTTGGTGAAGACAGACTCTCTTAGTTTTGTATTTTATCTGAAAATGTCATTATTTTATTTTTATTCTTGATGATTTTTTTTCAGTCTTCTGAAGGAATTATTCTACTTTCTACTATCCTCTATAGTTTCTTATGAGAAAGTAGCCATTAATCAAATCTTTGGTTTTTTAATATAGTCTTTCTTTCCTTCTTTCTCCCAACCAGATTGACCACCTTCTGTTCACTTTTCAAGGTCTTGTGGAAATTCTTTTGTTTGTTACATCCAGAGTTTGTAGTTGCTATCTAGAGGAGAATTGATCCCATGAGATTTTAATGAGATATTACCTGAAAAAGATTTATTCATTTTTTATTCCTATCTTTTCATGTAGCACTAAAGAATGTTGTAGATGTTTCTCTTAATTAATTATTACTCTCTCTCCGGATCTCACCATGGTATGGCTCTCCTTGACCTCATGACATTCATTGACCTCCTCATTAGTCCAATAAATGAGAGTTTCAAGAAGATAGGTTTCAATTCAATGTATTCTATTCCTATATAAAAGTCCATACTCTCCAAATATATAATGAGCTACCTGGGAAGGCACTGAGTTTATCTATACAGGTATTATTAAAAAATATTTATTTAGCATGTATTATGAGGAAGGCACAGTGTTCAAGTAAAAGCTAACCAAAAAATATGAAAAGAAATGTGTAGGATAAATTTAACTAACAACAATATGATTTGAAAATGCAATGTGTTATCTTAACCCAGTTCTGAAAATGTGTAAATCAAAGAAAAAACAATTTAAAACTGCACAATCTCCAAGATTTGTGATTCAATATATTTAGTCTTGGTCAAACATTTAGATGCTGGTCCTTTACAATGTTTATAAAAATCAACAACATTCATGGATTTTATAAAGTTTGTTGAAATATTATAAGAACAAGATAGTGACTTACATTTGGAGTGGGAGTTGCTGGGTCTGGAAAGTTAAAGTGAGAATGATCTGATTGGTTAATTCCTATAACATCGATCTAAACTAAAATAAGATGCTTACTTATTGGCAGAAACTGATAATATAATGCCCCCTGTTAAACATTATGTGCCAAATGACTTTAAGATTTTAAATGACATTTTAAGGTTGCATAAATTTTCTTTATACCTAGAATTTTTTTATATATGTAAATGTCTGCTTATGTTATTTCTTAGTAAGGAATTTTACCTAAACATAACAGAGAATGCAGTGCCTTGGTGTTTTCTGTCTTATCTATCATATTCAATCATAAAAAGAACGATATTAGTAAAAAAATAAACATAATAAAATTATAAAGCTATGATTAAATGTGATCAAGTTAGCAATTAATCCTCAAATATAAGCTAGTATACATGAAAAATACATAACAAAATAATACATTTAATAATGTTTTGTTACAAACTAATGCTCATGACACAAATTCAAATAAAATGAGGAATACAAAGTAAAATGTAAATATATATTTCCTCTATTTTAAATTCCACACCCTGGAGAAAACCATTGCTAATAATTTTGGCATATATCACTATGGAATTTTTTGGTGTAGAAAGTCATATTTGTTTTCTAAAAAAAATCCTTCAGTTTGTATTATTTTGTAATTAGCTATCATTAATTCAATAATATTCATATGGCGTGTTTCATTAACAATTTATTCCTTTTAAGTGTGGTATGATATTTTATATTTTCCTACATTTTGTTATTAATATTTCTGATTGATTGATTGATTGATTTTTGAGACACAGTCTCTCTTTGTCACCCTGGCTATAGTGCAGTGGTGTCATGATATCTCACTGCAACCTCAAACTCCTGGGCTCAAGGGATCCTTCTGCCTCAGACCCCTGAGTAGCTAGGACTACAAGGAGGTGCCACCATGCCTGGCTAATTTTTCTATTTTTTTTGTAGACACAAGGTCTTGCTCTTGCTCAGGCTGGTCTTGAACTCCTGACCTCAAGCGATTCTCCCCTTTCAGCCTCCCAGAATACTAGGATTAGAGGCGTGAGCCACTGAGCCAGGCCTGTTATTCCTGATTTTATCCCTTTTAGAACAATAGTCAGTGAATATGATTGTATATTTATCTTCACATGTTTTTACATTTCTGTAGAAATACTATAAAAATATGTGAACACATTAAAGTTTTTGATAGTTATTGCCAAGTTGTTTTTCCAAAAGTACTATCAACTTACCTCCTCACAAATGCTTCATGTGAAAAACATTTACTTACAGCCTTTGGCAACAAAAGCTATTACAGTTTATTTAAAATCTTCAAATTTATAAGTGAAACTTGATATTCCATTGATATTTTATTTCATATATTTTCAACCATGAGAAATATTATGGATATTTTAATATGTTTATTGGGTAGTTGTGTTTCTTCTGTGAATTGCATGTTTATATCTTATTTCCAAATTTTTTATTGTAATTCTTATAATTTACCTGAGCTAAGGATGTTAGCCATTTGTCTGTTATTCACATATAATATTATCTCTCTTTTAATTTTATGATTTTATTTTTGCTTTACTGGTCATAAATCATAAACTTTTATAATCATGCAATCTATCAATCTGTTTTGAAAGGTAACTGAGTGTTGTATCCTGAGAAAGGTCATCTAGAGTTTGATATTACGGAAAACAAAAAACTACCCTATTTCTGCTACTGTTTTAATGACTTTAGTTTTATATGTATATGTTTAATCTGTAGATAGTCCATTTTGTTTAATTGTTATGGGTAGATGTAGTAGGCAGAATGGCTCCTGCTAAGAAGTCTATACCATAATCCCTGGAAACTGTTATTATGTGAGTTCATATGGAAAAAGGGACTTTGTAGATGTAATTAAGCTTATAAACCTCAGGGTAGGGAGATTGCCTGGATTATCTGATAGGCCTGATCTACCATCTGGGAGATAGGGATGGCCCCCAGAGGAAAACCAGCAAGAATGAAAATGCTATCTCATCCTACAGTAGCAAGAATCTGGATTCTTATACTTAACTGAATGTGTTTAGAAGCAGATGATAACCAGAGACTCCTGACAAAAGCCTAGCTAGCTGTCACCTTGATTTCTGTCTTGTAAATTCCAGAGCAGTTAACCCAGCTAACCTGCTAGACTTCTAACCTACAGAAATGTGAGATAAAACATATATGTTGTTTTGAGCCACAAAATCTGTGGTAATTTGTTATAGCAGCAATAAAAATAAATATATAATATTTAATTTTTTTCTTCCCACACAGTGAGAAAAAATCCCTCTGCATTAATTTGGGTTTTCCTGTTTTATTCTAAATGTGCTATATTACATTCTTTGAGGAAGAAGGAAACTTCAGCCAAAACCACCTTGAAGCAAGATGTGGTGATGCTAAATTTAGGGCCTCCATACTGAATTTGATTGTGAAATGACAGTAAAGGAATTGTGACTGGAAATAACATCTATATAATATTTGTTCTCCTTTTATGTTCTTTTGTTATCAGTACATATAAAATCCTTCACGCCTGGTCTCACAGATGCTTAGCAGGCAATCCACACTCCCCCACCAAAGCAATGTGATGCAAAATAGAAGAGCTAATACAAATTAGGGGTTGAGGTTTATTACCTAAAATCAGTTCTCCTGTTAGCAAGCAATAGTGCTTTTATACACACCCATGAATTGTAAATTTTATCAAATTGAGGACAACATATTTTAACAAACATTTGGAGGAGCATACATTTATGAACACTTGGGAAATCATCATGTCAGTTTTAGGCCAAAAAATTATTCTAATTTCTGTGGATAGCACAGCCATGTTAATTTTTTTATATAAAGAAAAATAATCTTAATAAAAGTATTTTTTACTCAAATAAAGACAATAATGATGTCACTAATAAAGTAGTTATCAGTTGCAGGTTGAAAATTAGATATTTAAATTTTGAAGGATACATATTATATTTCATTGAGGAAATGATTTGTTTATAGAACCACTGAAAATTTAATGAATTTCTTGAAATGCCAACCTTAAATATGTCCAATAGTTTCATGGAATAAGAATGAGTAGAAATGGGTGATTAAATAAATGTATATAAACTTGTTAGGGCGATGACTGGATGACTGGTTCTTCAACTCCAACCTGAAGAATCATGGCCAGAGGAACAGTAGATGGAACAATTAACAAGACACAAATCCACAAGTCACACAAGCAGCCCTTATTTGCGAAGAAAAAGTATGTCTCAGAGAAAGGACAGGTTGTTCCCCATGAGTGGAGATGACCCTGTGAAATACAAGCTTTCTTCTTTTTATTATGGATGGGTGAATTCTAGCTTCTAGGCTGGAAACCGCTCCCTCCATCATGGTTTTCCATAATCCTCTCTGAAAACACAGGGTGGGGGGAGGGGTGGTGAAACCGCAATGTAGCCATGTCATAAAGTTACATTTGGTCACCCTTCTCCTACTGGTGCATATGCCTTGTGCAGGGAAAAGTCACAATTTCCCATTGTTTTGTTTATTCACTCCCTTTCTTTTGTTTAAGCCCATGGAGTTATTTATTGAATCTTGTTTAATCAACCATTGCAGGTTGGGGGAAACTCCTCCCTTCACCCGTCTCCTTGCTGAGGCATCCTCCTCCCTTAACTGCACGCTAACAAACTGGGTCACTCTATCATGAGACCTGATCTTTATAAATTGACAATTGGATATAAGAATATGAATATACTGATAGGATTCTGATACAAGTTTTAATTAAATTATGTTTATTTCATAGACTCTCTCCAATTTAAAGCTTTCATGTCCTATTATTCAGAAACATTGCCTCTTCAGAATGCTCCAATAGACTTTTATTGAATAGATATTTATTGTAAAGGAAAGTTTTTCAAACCACCCATTTAGTGTCATAAAGGTAGCAGTAGTTATTTGACTGGATTTGCCTTTTTTAACCAATTGTGTTTTATAAAAGTTCTGAACACGTATCATATATTTACTTTAATTATTCGTTTGTCAATGCCATTGTACCTTAACCCATCTTGTTTCTGTCCTCCACTACTGAGATGTAAAATTTCTCCCAGTTTGAGATTAAAGGCATCAAACTAACCTGATTTTAAAACATCTCTTTCATTTAGATTTGAACACAGTCTATTCCATTCCTAAAAAAGAATTCTTAATTATACCAAACCTTTATCTGTATTCAGGCTTGTGCTGAGTGGATGACATTGGTTCTGGGAGATAAATTCCCAGTTTTCATACATGACAGCAAGTTTACTGTATAGTAAAGCAACTACTGTGACTACTCATTTTGTTCTTAAGTATAATGGTAAAAATGTTCTGTGACAAAATCATATCAGAGAAATACGCCATTTTATGGATTACAGAGAGTATTAAACAAATCTGTGCATCTATTTCTCACCTAAAGTGAGATTTAAGAAAACTTACTTACAATTTTTGCCCCATTTTACTTTATTTTCATGTACTCTTAATTAATAACTCACTTTTCATTCTTGAAAAGTCTATTTAATTTCTAAGTGAAGGAAAGAACACTTAGAAGAGCAGTCAGAGATGAAAGAATATTGTTAAAAAGCTATTATATCTTCAGACACATCTGCCACTATCATGGGAGCAATGTGTTGCAAGATAAGAAAATTACTGAAGGCATGTGACAACCAGCATAAAAAAGAGATATTTAAAATCAAATTTTAAATTAGTTTTATAGACAGATGATCTAAGTCACCCTCTCTAATGCTAAGCAGATTTTTAAACATATTTTTCCACAAAATTATAGTTATTTAAAAATGTTTTTATGACTGTAGAAGAATGTTTTTATAAAATTTCTTTCTTAATAGTTCACTAACACTTTATTATTTTCTGAGAATATTCTATGAAGCACTAAAGAATATTGCAATGTGGAGATGTTTCAAAAGTCTGAGGCTCACAAATATATAGTAATACATAAGATTTAATTGGGATGTCAGAAAGCAAAAGCAAAATTGTAATATTTATGTAATTAACACATTAATATTTCAAAAATATATTAATTATATTTTTAAAGTTATATAAATTGAAAACTGAAAACTTTTGTAATTGAAAATCTTAAACACTTAAAATTACCCCTCAAAAGCATAAATTTAACATTTTATTCTGCTACAGATTGATCTTGAATGATATCACAGTTATGGTTATCAGTGAGAGAAGAGCTATTTTAATGAATTCTACAGTAAATTAGAAATGCTTACAGGCTGAAAATATGCAGCTCAGCCTTCATGGCTTGGAGACTGTTGCTCTGTGTTGCAACAAAATTAATCTTTGCTTCCTAATGTGCATACCTCTGTTGTTTAGACTACACTGATGAATTTAGTTCACATTGCAGTGCCTAAAAAAGTAATTAAGTCTTTTCTGCCCCAAGTGTCTCAGTGAAATAATTCTGGCTGTCAATATGACTTTAGACCTCTTTTTACTGTTACAATATTATATGTTCACCCTTAATCCTAAATGACAGTCTGAACAGAAAGTGAGAAAACAGAGGAAACTTTGTCAGATTGTGTAGCAGTGCTGTAATTCATTAGACATCAAGGTTAAATAAGTTATATCTCACTGTAACTTACTAATTTGTACATTTCTCTAATCATATTATAAATCAAACGTAGTCCTAAAATAGACTTACAGAAAAAAAAAGCCTAAGCATCAAGATTATAACCTATCATTGTTAGGGCATTATTGCTAATTACAGTGAAACATATGGTTTTTATAAGATAAGAAATGTGTTAAACATGCTATGCGCAACTCAGGTCTTTGGCAAGGTCTGCTTATCTTATACTTCACCTATCTTTTATTCTCTCTGGGAGCTCTGATAACTGAAAAAGAGACTCATTAATACGTACATTAACATTAATGGGCAGCTAACACAGTGTCACAGCTCAGGTGTTTGGAGAATTCAGGTGTAGTATATCATGTCATCCAAATGAAGAGCGGAACAAAGCCATTTCAGCAGCGATTCTGATTATTTGGCTATAAGAGTAGTTTTGTCACACATCTTTTGAAAGGCACATAAAATGGTGAACCAACCCTTTCATAAAAATCAAGCTGTCATGGATAGCGTATTGTTTTGTAGATTACCTTCTCCTGGTTTGATGTTTAGACAATGCTATTGAAGGTGCAGTTTTCTTTAGAATACTTCCTGTCATTTCTCGAGAAGACTGGCATGCCCTAATATTACAAAGAAAATTGTTTCATCTGTAATTTCAAAAGCATTTAAAATATAGCATAATTAGATAATAAATAATCAGACTATTGGTAACATGATTTTGCCAAAAATATTTTCATCAATATGAGGTATGTACATCTTGTCAATAGAACAAAAACTTAGAGAATGCATTTAAATTGATTCTTATTTTTGTGCTTACTGAAAATCTTATCAATTCATTTTGAGTTAATACCTTATAATCTTTTGTAGCAAATTTAAATTTTACATTTTCACAAATTTGAACTGATTAGAAGGAATGCTAAGCTAGTACAAATTTCTGTAAACAAGCTAAGTATGTATGTATATGTGGGTGTATAAAATACTATATATCTATATATTATATAAGATTTATTCTATTAATAAATTTATTCACTCATCAAGAAATAAAGGATATTATTAAGTATCTACTATATAGCAAGCACTGTTCTGATACAGAGGATATATTGGGACCAAAAGGTACAAATTGCCCATGGAGCTTACATTTTAGTGGAGGAGTCAGAAAATAACCAAACAAATATATAAGTATCATATCAGGTAGTGATAAGTGGTATAAGACAAATAAATAAGATGAGTAAATAAAGAATAATAATGGTCATATTGTAGGTAGGAAGACTGTGGAAAGACTCTATGAGGAGGTAATGTTCGTGCAGACACCTGAGCAAAGTGAGAAAACGATACATAAAATAAATAATAAACCAACCTACCACAGAGTTGGCATGTTCAAGTCATGTTAATCTGTTTTGTGCATGATGGTTTACATGCATATGAGTGATGTAAAATATTTAAAATATTTTATTTCCTTAGGAGGTTTAAATATTGTATCTGCAATTTTGTTTGTATATTCGACTTGTCCCTTTTCGTAATGAACAAAAGCTTAAAAACACCAAATTGTATTTAAATGTTGTTTTCATTCAAATGCTTACTATTTCTCCTATGATAACAGATTGTGGAGGTTAAAAGGGACTTTCAAGACCTTAGAGATAATAATCTAATCTATTCCACACCTTTTACAGATGAGAGCTCAGAGAAATATGTGTGGAGTTTGTATGTGTGTGTGTACTTGCCCTGGTTTGAAAAGAATGCTGCTTATTCTAGTCAGATTTTCCTTTTCATACTATGCATCAATTTTATCTTAGTTTGAAAAATTTCTCTGGAATATAATTCAGTTTCTGTTTGTGGCTCTGCCATTTTTCCTCACTGATTAAAGAATAATCTCTTTTAGAAAAAGCCCAAACCTCCCCACTCTGACGGGTGCTTACTGGAAGCAGCACATTAGCTTTGACTCAGGAAGTTGAATCCTGTGTCTAAACAGTGGATCTCCATGCTACACCATTTGAAGTTGGCCTTCAAAGGGATATTAAGTTTCTTTATATCTTCTTGTGAATGGATTCTTCCTTGAAATAGACATTCCAGTTTTCCTAATTATAAAGGGTTCTTTTGTAAAATGTTCCTGTAGTATTTCCACAAGTCTTTATATGTAAAGCAAAATTTCTAAAATGACCTCCCAGAGTTGTCTCACCTTTATCCTCAAAATCTATGACAATGACAAGATATCACTCATGTGATTATGTTATGTTATGTGGCATAGTTGACCTTAAAATAGATCAGTTATCCTGCATAATCTGGGTGGGCCCAATGTAATCACATCAGCCCTGAGAAAAAAAGAGTTTTGTCAGGCTGCTGGCAGAAGAAAAGGAAGCCAGAAAGATTTGAAGTTGTAATGAGATTCAACACACCATTTCTGGTTTGAAGATGGAAGGGACCAAATGAGAAGAAATGTGAGCAGGCTTAAGAGCTAAGTGAGGTCCCTGACTGGCAGCCAGCAAGAAAATGAGACATCTGTCATATAACCACAAGGTACTGAATTCTACCAACAACTGGAATGAATGTGAAGGTGGCTTTCTCCCTAGAACCTGCATATAAGAGCCCAGCCTGGACAACATCTTGATTTCAACTGTGAGATATTTTGAGCACAGAAGTGAGCCACAGTGTACCAAAGTTAGGATCTGGAGAATTGTGAGATAATAAACATATATTGTTTTCAGCTACTAAATTTGTGGTAATTTGTTACACAGCAATGGCAAACTAATATACTTCTCAAAGTGAAGTTACCTTGCACTAAAATCAGTATATATTCTGGAAGAATGTCAAAAGAAATATTTGTTGAGCAATCACTGAATACTATTAAGAGATGCTCTTAAGTGAAGACTTCAAATTTATGTACATAGCCATATTATTTCTATTTATTAATAGTTATGTTCAAATGGGGAGAAGCTGAATAGTGGCTTGATTCTGATAGAATAATGTATTGGTGGTGCAGTCAGAGTCATTACTTATAAGTTTTTTATTTGAAATGTATGATGGTCATTTTGGTGGTATTCTGTTTTTTTAAATGTTAGCTATTATTGTGTTTGTCTTACATCTGCTAACCATTTACAATTGCTACTGGGGTTAATTACTTATTGCCATACAGAATGGCTTCTAAAATAGAGGAGATTTTAATTATTTATAAATTTGTAAATTACTTTGGAACATAACTTTTTTTACCCTTGGACAATATATAGCTCTTTATTGAAATTGCCTTCATAAATTCTGCACCTCTCCTTCACATTTGCCGATCTTTCCTTTACTGAACCACTGGTGTTAAGAGAAAAAAGACAGATTATTTGTTGGTATTCCAAAATAAGATCATGTTATCTTGTAAATAAATTATGCCTTGAGAGATATTTATTCAGAAACTTCAAATGCAAATAAATGTCTGGGTAGTGTCTCTTTTGTATAATGAGAAGAATTTTCATAGGAGATGAACATTTTATTCTTCAATTTCAGCTAAGTCTCAAAATATATTGGTATTAGTAATTTAAGTTTGAATTGATGGAAAATTTGTTTCTAGTGTTTTAACTAATTTTTGCTAAATTTTACTTGACACAGCGTGAAACTCTTATGCTAACTTGCTTGAGGACTCTTGAAGCTTAAGTGATCTAATAATTCACACATCTCATTCTGGCAGAGTTATACATTATCATCACATCCATTTGAAATTAGGTTGATAATATTTTTATCATTTTCCTGTAGAAAATGTGTATACTTGTCTCATCTTTAAGTGTTTTGTATTGTGGTATATTAGAAATGAGTATATATAATACAAACATGTAGATATATACCCATAATACATTAAGCAATACCTAATCAATCATACCAAGTTAGAAAAAATACTACTAAAATACTTCTATTTCTATGTTTTGATGACTGCAGTGATAATGAATTAAAGAGTGTAGTTTATTTCATCATTAATTATCTAAAAACAGATCTCTTATGTGGCACTAAAAAACAAACTATGCTTCCCCAAAATAGTGATTGAAAAGCAAGCACAAGTTAAGGAAAAGACTCACACTGGACAAAATTTTCCTACCATCCATCCTGTTTGCTTTCCCTTAAAAGAAATTCTGCATTGATTTATATCCCATTCCAGCTTGGAATTTTCTCCCATGTACATTACTGTTTCTTTTTCCCCAAACCATTCCTACTATAAAGCCTGCCAATTCACTCCTATCATTCCTGAAGTTCAAATTTTTTTATTATTATTTTTTATTTTTTTTTATTTCAGCATATTATGGGGTACAAATGCTTAGGTTATGTGTGTTGCCTTTCCCCCCATAGTCCCCAGAGTAGGAGCTTCAAGAGTGTCCATCCTCCAGATGGTGTGCATCGCACTCATTATGTATGTATATACCCATCCCCTCCTCCCCCTCCCATCTGCCCAATGCCCGATAAATGTTATTCCTGTATGTCTACTTAGGTATTGATCAGTGAAACCAATTTGCTGGTGAGTACATGTGATGCTCGTTTATCCATTCTTGGGATACTTCACTTAGTAGAATGGGTTTCAGCTCTACCCAGGAAAATACAAGAGGCGCTATATCACCATTGTTTCTTATAGCTAAATAGTACTCCATGATATACACATACCACATTTTATTAATCCACTCATGTATTGATGGGCACTTGGGTTGTTTCCACAACTTTGTAATTGTGAATTGTGCAGCTATAAACATTTGAGTGC